>RQTK01000803.1:125873-138586 GCA_003991915.1 Elysia chlorotica | reverse complement strand
TTGACGCGATCTCGCAGGTGGAAGTCGTTGTTCGACTCGAGGGTTCGGATGAAGATGAGCAGGAATGTTTTGTTGCGGATGAGGTTGAAGAAGAGCTGCAGGCCGCGCTCCATGTCCTCTCTGTTGTGGTACTCCAACTGGAGAGGGAAATACACCAAGTAAATGTTAAGTGGGAAATACGACAAGTAAATGTTAATTGGGAAATGAGAGAAATAAATATTAAGTGGGAAATAAGACAAATAAATGTGAAGTGAGAAATCAGAAAAATAAAAGTTAAGTGGGAATTAAGACAAATAATGTTAAATGAGCACATTAACTCACAGTTATTGTGCGAGACATTGAAAAAGACTATTAATCTTGGATTATATAAAAATACATTGGTCATACATCATCAGTATTACCATAACTGTGAGAGGGTATGTAATTTTCTCAAACCCTTAATAAATCTGAAACTAGAAATACTCTAATTGATAGAACAATCTCATCACAGTAATTACCACATCCTTATAATTTTCTCAAACCCTTAATAAATCTGAAACTAGAAATACTTTAATTGATAAAACAATCTCATTACAGTAAATACCACATCCTTACATGACATGAATGAATGATGTACAAAACAAGTATTTCGTGTCACTGAATCTTTACCTCCAACTCTCTGATGACAGCATGGTTGTTGCAATCTGGAGGGAACAGGACACGCATGCAGTATGTGCGATAGTCCCAGAAGGGAATCGAACCTCCACCTGATAAATCACTGGTGAGTTCACTCATATCTGTCTGGAGCTCTGTGAATGCTGTGAAACAAAAAAGACAAACAATGAATTAGAAACAATACATAACAGGCCGCCTATTGATGATTCCTCTAAAGGTTGAGCTAATTAGCTAATCAGTCACAAGAGTTTGTTCTCATAATGGTATGCTTTTTATAAAATATCGAGAAGTTAAATGATTTACAAAAAGCTAATTGGAAGAGCTACTTACTGTGGCGTTATTATTGATAACATTGGCCATAAATTATAACACATTTTGCCATAACTTTAATCAAATAAATATTATCTCATTAACTGACTAAAATAAACATACATACCCCGTTACCTTTGACTTTTGGAGCATATAGGGAATTAACTTAACCACTTTAGTGCTCAAGGGTATTTTTAGAAACGATGTACCCATTGAGCATAACTGTCAATAAATTTGACATATCTTTTTAATTAAACTCCAATGAGTTGTGTTCTGAAAGTGGCAGAGTAAAAGATGATTTGAACCAGTGAATGAAAATTGACAGCCATTCAGTATTCACGGAAATGGACATATAAATTGGCATTATTGCCTCTAAAATAGGATTCGAATTCAAACCCTACGCACTCAAGTGATGAAGCCTCTAAAATAGGATTCGAATTCAAACCCTACGCACTCAAGTGGTGAAGTCAATTTGGTAAACTTAATCAAAACAAAATGCACAAACAGCCAACTCAAACTGCTCCAGAGTCTGCACTAAGAACTCACCGTCTTTGCATTCGTTGGCCACCCGGGACTCCAGCTGGTCCATCTCTTTACGCAACTTCTTCATCATGTCGTCATTGCGTCGGAACTTGATCAGGCAGAAAATGCAGCCCACAATGAGCACGATGACGATGAAAATGGCGGAGCCGATGATAGCGATGATGGCCTCGTCAGACAGCTCCTCCTGCTTCTCGTAGCGCACCACGCCCAGTGAGTGCGAGATCTCTCCGATGGTCACCTGATCATAAAACAGAAAGCATCAATAACTGACATTACAGTGTTGGTCACCTGGTCATAAAACAGAAAGCGAAAGTAACTAACATTACAGCGTTAAGTAATATTGTGGTCTGCCTATAACAAAAGGGTTTACGTTTTTGCTCCTTTGTTTCTTTTATTTCATTGAGCTCTTGTTTTTAGTTCTACCTCTATCGACATAAACTTACAATGAGGAAAATAAATTAATGAGAGACTTTTAGAAAAATGAAAATAACGTACAATTAATTTCATTAAAAGGATACCATAGATACTAAAACTGTCTTATTCAGTGATCCAAAAGTAGCAAGTGAATAATTTCTCACCGTCACTTCAGGAAAACCGCTGCCAACCAAAGCTGCCGGTTCGGATGCCGGTGGTTCACAGGTGATGATGTCACCTGCGACAGATTTCACTTCACACACTTCCTGGCCAATTTGAACGTGGACATCAGACGCTCTCAGGGGATCCAAGTGGTTCGCCTATTCATCAACAAACAATACGAGATAATGACATGGTTTAACAATACTTCCTAGGAAGTCAACAGAACTATAGAAACGATTTATAGCCTAGGTTTCAAACGACTTAATAATAATAATAATAATAATAATAATAATAATAATAATAATAAAGTGCATTTATATAACAGCATTCTAATGACATGGCTTAACAATTCTTCCTAGCCAGTCTACATAACTACAGAAACGATTTATCACCTTGGTTTAAAAAGACTTAGGAGACAACAAAAATAATCCCCTAATATAAAAGTTTTCTGGAGCTTTTTCAAAGACTAATGCTGTGCTGCCTTCTTTTGAAAAACAGAATTTGGAGAAAGCAATACATGCAATTGATCATATGTTTATCTTCAGGACGAGTTTTAAGCCAGTCTAGATCTATACTAGGTTTTACTACTCAGCCGATGTTTCTCACCTTGATGATGAGGATCCCCTGGCTGGGCTGGTACTGCACCTCTGCGCCGGGAAACAGCTCGACGATCGGGTCTCGGTACACCCGCACCTTTCCCAGGTGCCTTGCTCTCAGCAGAGGCCTGACCGCGTCCATCTCGAAGCCAATGTCCAGCTCGAGGTAGCTGAGCCCCGCGATGCCCCCCTTGCCAAACTCCTCCGGCTGCAGGCCAGAGATGTTCGGGGACAGGCACGACATGTTGGTGGATGGGGCGATGGGACTCAGCTTGCACGTCTGGTGGTAACAGAAAAAAAAAAGAAAAAAAAGATGGGCTTGTTAAAGTTATACGTGCAGCTTTAGTGTTTGCCTCAAGACCAGCCTTTTTTTTTTTAGTCTAAGTCATACATGTAATTATGTCCAAATTAGTAATGTATTCAAATCTTTATTATACTTGACTTGCTGACCGATTTGAACTATATTTTGCATTAAATTGATCATTAAAACCAAAGATTTCCAAATTACACACAATGATACTTTGCCTGATTTAGATAAAACAGAATCAGCCGGGATAGGAGTCTTCACTACTCACCTCAACATATGAGATGTTCTTGTGCCATATAAGGATCTTTGGAGATTGTACATTATGCAAGTTTTCTCCCGAGACATTGATGATAAGACCACCGCTGTGTTGGAAAAAAGGATGAAAGATTACATTGTTTATTTACCTCACAATTTTCAAGCAGTAGACATAGGCTGAGATAAAGGTAAACCAAGGTCCAGTAACTAATTCAAACTTCTAATAATAACCTTTTTGCTGGTACCTCAGTTTGCAAGAGCTCAAGACTACCAAGCAGGATGTTCTGGGTTTAAATCTCAGCTTGTACCTATTCTCAGTGATATAGAATTGTTTGGGAAACCTAGGAGTTGGTCTAAAAACTAACGAAGTTCACATTATCCAATCTAGAATCCTCCCCCTATTGTAACATATTGAGTGGACACAGTGAATATACTAAAGAGATTAAATACATGTATGTTGTCAGACTCTTTAATGTCTGTAAGTTGGTTGTTGTTACTCTAAACTTTTGATATTATAATACCTCGCAAAGGTTAATAACTTTTGTGCCCCATATCAGACAAGCTGACTCGAATCAGTATGACTTTCAATGAATAGGCCTAAGTGTTTAGATTGAATGAGTTACAGCAATGCTAAAACATGACACCCACCTCTGAATGACCTCATGTCTGGACAGCCAGGTGACGTTAGGGTTCTGGACGTAGGTGAACACGACATCTGCCGGCGCCAGGACTTGGTTATCTATCTGCAGTGACACCTGTAGGCTGGTGGTCTTCTGCTCTACAGCAGCCGTCGTCTGGCACGTGATGGCCGAGCTGTTTACACTGGGGGTGGTGGAAATTTGTTTTTGAGTTGAGATATTTATTGGTTTTTTTCACATCCAAATCTGCATGTGTGGACTCTATGTGACTTGACATACAAGAATTATTCATCATTTTGGGAAAAAATTTATCTTTAGCTAATGTACCGATAAAGAATAATGAGAGGATCAAAACTAACTTAGCTATTTTGAAAGTAAGAAATGCACATTGCACATTGTGTTAGTGGACCATAAGTCGGAGGAGCATAACCTGATCCCTTGCAAAATCCTGGAACTTAAAAAAACAACAAAACAAAAACAACAAGAAGCTTTCATGACTCATCCCAGGATTTGGCACTTTAAATGGAATTACTGTAAATGAAGTTTACCTTTTGATATCAATACAAGGATTCTGGCCAATTTTGACAGTCCGACTTGAGCCGATCCCGATGTGTTCTCCAATAAGTGTGACTGTTGTCCCCCCTGCAACTACTCCAGCTCTTGGGGAAATCTCAACCAGTTGTGGTTCCTAAAGATGAAATATATATACATGTAATTAAAAAAACAACCAAATCTGACTTTCTTATATCAATTACTTTTTCTGATTGAAAATAACACTAAAGATAATATTTTTTTAGTGCAATAAATCAAGGCGAATTTACAGATTTCCCGCATCAATTATTTATTTAAGTATAAATTTCTGGAACTAAGTTACCTCTCTCACAAAAAGTTAATTCTCTTTGCTCAACCTTTTACCTTCTTGAATCTATTAACAAATACAAAACTATTAATATTTTCACCTATATTAACTTTATATCCAATTTTAACAAAAAGTAAGTTTTCTACAAGATTTTATAAAAAAAAGTATAAATCAATATTTAATTTCATAGAAAAAAAAATTCAAAACTATGAAGAAAATCAAACAAAATGGCAATGACAATTCAAACAAAGACTCACCACAAACGAAAAATGGTCTGCCGATTCTGCCATGACACTTTGACCTGCGTTGTTGCCCACTATGACGCGGACTGAGGCTGAGCGGCTCAGGGAGGCTTGCTGCGTGTGGCACACGATTCTGGCAAACAAGCATAGATCTTGTTAGTCACTGAATAGTGATAAGTTACAGGAATTAAAGTATATGGCCTATAATTCAAATACATGTAAAAAAGAAATATGCTAGCAACCTTTCTTCACAAAATGAATACAAAGTTTGCATGTGTTTTTGTTTAATTTTAACATTAAAGGTCAACAGGTAGCAAAATATTGACAAAGAGAAAGAGAGAGGAGGATAGAAAGGGAAGGAGAGAGAGAGAGAGAGAGAGAGAGAGAGGCAGACAGACCAATAGACAAAGACAGACAAGTATAAGACAAAGGGAAAGACAGAAGGAAAGCAACAGATACATCACATCTCCCTTTGTCTAGAGACATACCTTCTCGGAGCCTCGTAATCCACAATGTCACACTTGAACATGTCGATCTGCACCTGGACTTCATCTATGGCCGTGCCCAGGTTCTCCCCTTCTATAGTGACCTGGGTGCCACCCTTGAGGGGACCGGACTTGGGATGGAACTGAAAACAGTAAGGTCAGGATATAAGTCGCGTTCAGTTAAAATTAAGATGAGTGGGCGCTCCAAAGGGGCCTGCATAAGCCCTGAAGTGGAGTGGAACTGAAAACAGTAAGGTCAGGATAGATACCATTGTGATCCTGGGGCTGGGGCAGATGGCGCCCTGTGTGAGGAACCCTCCGACCTCTCTCTCTCTCTCTCTCTCTCTCTCTCCCTCTCTCTCTCTCCCTCTCTCTCTCTCTCTCTCTCTCTCTCTCTCTCCCCCCTCTCTCCCCCCCACCTACCATTGTGATCCTGGGGCTGGGGCAGATGGCGCCCTGTGTGAGGAACCCACCGACCGTGCCCTGGCAAAACTGGGATGTGGAGCATCGCTTCGTGTCGCACCAGCCGCACTTGTACTTGGGCTCCACGGTGAAGCAGTCTCCACATGTGGAGGCCATCACTCCACACTTGTACATCACCACTGCGGACAGTAATTATGAGTATGAGGAAGGTGTATCAGACAAAAGGACCATAATCATGAGTATGAGGAAGGTGTATCAGGGAAAGGAAGTTTCTAACTTTTCCAGCAGTGATGAGAAGGGTTTGTGAGAAGGGAAGCTTTTTAACTCATTCCAAAGTGATGAGAAGGGTTTGTGGTAGAGAGGAAGTTTTTATTTAACATTTCCAGCATGAGGATGAGGAAGGTGCATCAGACAAAGGAATTTTTTATCTAACTATTTCAGTAGTGATGAAAAGGGTTTGTAGTAGAAAGGAAGTTTGTAACTCATTCCATAGTGATGAGAAGAGTGTATGAGAGGTAAATGTTTTTTACTCTTTTAAGTTAGAGCCGATGTGCTAAATTGTGGCCAAAGGGAACAAATAATACTATAACTCTTAATCAAAATCACTAACCGTCAGAATATTCAACAGAAGTCTAATTTCTGAAAAAACAACAAAAAACAAACAACAACAAACTGGAATTAGAATATATATAAAGTTGATAATATCTGAGACTGACGATACCTTTGATCCCTCGAGGATTGTCCAGTGGGTTGTCTGCCCCTCCCCACAATATCTTGAAAGGCACATTCTGCTTTTCTGTCTCTCTTACATAAGTAAACTGTAGGGAAAAATTAAATAAAATACTAGATAGAAACTACAGGATACTTATAACCTTTTCTTTCTTCTTTGCCATAAGAGAAATAAAGACAAAAAGAAATGTATATTAAAAAAATGGTTCGATTTGTGGCAGATTGTTAAAGCAAACTATGAACCTCATTCTGCCAATAAACACTCAATACTTTTTAACTTTTGAAATTATACATATTACTACAAGCTGCGTTAAATTTAAAAAACTTATAGGAATATCGAGAGTCACAAGTATAAAAAACTATACGAATTTGAAGCTTTATCACACAGAACCTTTCTTGAGATCTATATCAGACATCAAACTAGCAGAGACCTTCGCTGTCTCCAAACAAAGATTTTGTTATAAAACTAATTACAACTCACCAGCACCGACTCGCAGGTCACATTGAACTTGTCGGTGCCGCGTACCGCCTCGACAAAGGCTGGCACTTCCTTCACGTCGTCCATGACAAACTGGCAGCGCACGTCCGAGAGCTGGTAGCTCGGCTGCAGGGCCAGCGCCTGGACCTGGATGTGGGGGCTCGAACCCGCGCCCACCAGGATCTCCGTTGCAGGGTTGAGGTTGTCAAATCTGGGACACTTGTCGGGGCCCTGCAGGTCTCCAGGAGAGATTGTCTGAACAAAGCAGGAAGAAAAGTTGAGTTTATTTGAGTTCGTTGATCAATGTTCAACGTCAGCACTATATGAGCTACAATGTGGACGGATCCCAAAACTAATAACTGACAATTCTTTGTCCTGCCACAACAGCGACAGTGCAGTGAGACCTGGGCTCCTGTACAAAACTAATTTTTGACCCATCATGAATTCCGGACCAAGACCTCCTGATTGAGAGACCAACGCTCTACAAGACAAACGACTGACAATTTTTCGTGCTTCGAAAAACAAGACAGTGTGCAGAGACCTGGACTCATGTCTCAGCCGGATGAAGAGAAGGAAAAAAAAAATGAATTCCCATGCATTCTATTTCTGCTCACCTTAACACTGACTCCCTTGACGATGTCGTCGGTGTTGCAATCCTTGTCCTGGCTGTCTGTACACATGTGGTTCTTGATGCACCAACTGCAGGAGCGCTGGCTTAGAGTGCATGCCGAGCAGCTGTTACAGAGAATAAACAAAACAATACAGAATACAGAAAACATTACAGAATAAAGGAAACAATACAGAATAAAGAAAACAATACAGAATAAAGAAAACAATACAGAATAAAGAAAACAATACAGAATAAAGAAAACAATACAGAATACAGAAAACAATACAGAATAAAGAAAACAATACAGAATACAGAAAACAATAGAGGTTGTTTAGAGAATCATTCATTCAGGTGTCAGGTCTGGCGCAGACATCGACGATCAGGGATTTCCAAGCCTCTCTGTCTTCAGTCCGTCTGAATATGTCCAGCTTAGACAGATTCTTGTTCAATGTATTTATAAATCGACTCAGACTGTCCATGAAAGTCTGTCGTTGAAAGTCTGTCATTGTCAGAAATAAGCTTAGAGAATGCTTAATGTATTAAGTTGATCATCATGGGGTGCCTTGCCAATTGGCGGTCTGGACTATTCCTCTTTGTCTTCACATTTCACAGCCATCTGATAAGTGATTGATCTTCCCAGCTTAGTATTAAAGAAAACAATACAGAATAAAGAAAACATTACAGAATAAAGAAAACAATACAGAATAAAGAAAACATTACAGAATAAAGAAAACATTACAGAATAAAGAAAACAATACGGAATAAAGAAAACAATACAGAAAAAAGAAATCAATACAGAATAAAGAAAACATTACAGAATAAAGAAAACAATACAGAATAAAGAAAACAATACATAACAAAGAAAACAATACAGAATAAAGAAAACAATACAGGATAAAGAAAATAATACAGGATAAAGAAAACAATACAGAATAAAGAAAACAATACAGAATAAAGAAAACAATACAGAATACAGAAAACAATACAGAATACAGAAAACAATACAGGCTAAGAATGCTTCATGTATTAAGTTCATCATCATGGGGTGCCCTGCCAGTTGGCGGTCTGGACCATTCCTCTTTGTCTCACATTTCACAATCATTTGATAGGTGATTGATCTTCCCAGCTTAGTAAATTGCATTACCAGTTTAAAAAATTATACAATCCTTGGACTCCATATACGAAGGGTTTTAAGTTACAGACATGATCTATGTGGCATTTCAATCAGGAAAAAAACGCGAGATTAAGATGAGGAAGAAGGACCAGATTGAGAACTCCCCATACATTGGCATGCCAATTTAGCACATCTATGGCTTGGAATCTCATTGCAAAAAAATTAAAAACTAATAAGAAGAAAAAAATAGAGCTTACAATTTTCTTTGCTTAACCCATCTTAATTAACAGTGAGGGAAAGAAGCTGCAAGTCGTTTTGTACATAAAACCACTTATAAAAAAAACAGCAACAACAAAAACAAGGTTTTCAGGTCAATAACAAGTATGTACATTCACACTTACGATGTGTGTATCCCGCAGTCAAAGAAGATGACAGTCTTAAACACCACTGCCGTCTCATTTTGCTGGTCACTTCCAACAGCCAGCACAGAGAGATCGACCTCCATAGAATCTGGCAACAAAGACAGAAAGATGAATTGATTTACTTTGAACAGAACTTCAAGGACTATGTCCGTTTTCCAATTGGGCGAAATTTAAATCATTCAAATAAGCAAGACTTTAATATCCTCCACATCCTACGGGTTGGTGCAGCTAATAGCTAGCTCAGTTGGTAGAGCTCTTGAATGCAAAGCAGTAGGTTCGAATCTCTGGTGTCTCTTTCTCCTTACACAATTCTGCATTAAAGAAAGGGGATGCATCATGAACTAAATATATTCTTAAGTATGCTAGAATTCGAACAATGGTGCATGTCATATGACTCTAAATGCTTGCATCTCACATCCCCCGTTGAAAGATGTGAAACAACAGCGACAATTAGGGAGGAAATTTGACTAGCAGAAAATATACTAGGTAGTGCCCCTTTTCTGGAAGTTCTATGTTAGCGCGCATACTGGAAGATTTCCTATATGTTCAACCAATATTAGGATCGTATTATTTTAAAATCGAGCTGTGTCTAATAAGTAGGACTCAAATGCAATTTGTATCGTAATTGAATGTCCAACATAAGGCACCTATACGAGAATATTATGGGCAATAATCATAATCATAAGTCATTTTAGGGAAGTGTGTATGTAAATGTTTCTATTGAACACTTTGGTGATTATGCTTGAAATGTTGTTAAGCGTTATTATTATTATTATTATTATTATTATTATTATTATTATTATTATTATTATTATTTTTTTCTTATTATTATTATTATTATTATTATTATTGATATATCATAAAGTACACTGGTTCATTATTTAAAGAGTTGATTGCACACTCACCACTGCCAGCTTCGAACGGAGGCAGGTTGGCTTGGGGCGGGGTCTTGCACTGGAAGATGTTATCTTGGCGGAGGGTCTCGGTGGCGTAGGGTTCCATCTGAGTAGAACTGCTGCCAACGGGAGAGAACTTGCACTTGTAGGTGTAATCCTGGGGGCTGGCGAGGTTACTAATTTCTAGTGTGAGCTGGTATGGGTGACAGGAGAAAGAGAAAAGATGTTAGGGTTAAAGAATATCGTTACAGAGCACCGATGCCTAGGTATATTTAGTGGTATCTGTAGTATGATGGTGATGATGATGATGATGATGATGATGATGATGATGATGATGATGATGATGATGATGATGATGATGATGATGATGATGATGATGATGATGATGATGATGATGATGATGATGATGATGATGATGATGATGATACTATTTATGAAGATGAAGGTAGTGGTAGCAGTAGCAGTTGGTAGTAATAGTAGTAGTAGTAGTAGTAGTAGTGGTAGTGTTGGTAGTAATAGTAGTGGTGGTGGTAGTGGTAGTAGTTGTAGCAATAGAAGCAGCAGCAGCAGCAGCAGCAGCAGCAGTAGTAGTAGTAGTAGTAGTAGTAGTAGTAGTAGTAGTAGTAGTAGTAGTAGTAGTAGTAGTAGTAGTAGCACTAGTAATCAGTCACACAAGTAACTCTGACCCACCTGTTTCTTGTCCTCGTCTCTGGGTATGGGGTTTGGCCTTATGGAGTTGATGACCGGACACTCGCTGGTGTAGGGCAGCCACATTCTGGGCTTGTCATTGTCCCGGCACTCCTTACGTTGGCCGCATCTGAAGTGGAGAGAGGGAAAGGAACAATAAGGAGGGGGGTTGTGACACGATTTTTCTTCCATTTGACCTTTCTGATACAACAGCGATTTCTACAAAAAGAGAGGCAAAGCTTTAAGTACAAAGTAAATGTTTTTTTTTTGTCATTATTTTTCTCAAAATCCAAAAAAAAGAAAAAAAAAAAAAAAATCCGTAATGAACTTACTAATATCAGTGTTACCGCAAGAGTTGAGTAGTTGTAGTTGAGTATGTTGAGAGAGAGAGAGAGAGAGAGAGAGAGAGAGAGAGAGAGAGAGAGAGAGAGAGAGAGAGAGAGAGAGAGAGAGAGAGAGAGAGAGAGAGAGTAGTGTGAGAGAGTGAGGGAGGGTGTGTTAGAGAGGGGGAGAGAGAGAGAGAGAGAGAGAGAGAGAGAGAGATTGGGGGGAGGGGAGGGTGTAAAGAGGCTAGACAGGAAAAATGATATTATAAAAACAACAAACATAGCTAGGCTTTCTCAGTAATTCCACCCAGGATAGAAACGGATCGCGTGCCATAATTCGGTCGCCTAACAGTTTGGAAGCGATAACTCACGCATATTTCAAACAAACAACGACTATTTTGAACGCTAGTGTTACAATATTCTAATTATATTTAACTGTTTGGAATGCCAGAAATCTAAGTGTTTGGAATGTCAGAAATCTAACTGTTTGGAATGCCAGAAATTTAACTGTTCGGAATGCCAGAAATTGTAACTGTTTGGAATGCCAGAAATCTAAGTGTTTGGAATGCCAGACCAGCAGACCTCACGCCTGGTTCAAGACCGCCCGACTGGCAGAGATTGCACACGGTCACACGCCCCAGACAGATGTCAGGTGGATCGGGGATTACCGGAACAACAGGCACAGCCACCGAAATAAACAAACAGTCACCGGAATAAACAAACAGTCACCGAAACAAACAAACAGTCACCGGAAAAAACAAACAGTCATCGGAAAAAACAAAGTCACCTGAAAAAACAACCAGTCACCGAAACAATAAGCAAAGTCACCGGAAAAAACAAACAGTCACCGAAACAATAAGCAAAGTCACCGGGAAAAAAAAACAGTCACCGGAAAAAAAAAACATTTGCATTTAATGTCAGAGTGAGCTACATGCATAACAATAAACTATGAGGCACAGTTGGGATGGTGCAGTCAACATTGTTACTATGTCGGCCACAGGCTGAACAAAAATACCCTTGGAGTATACTTTTATCTTGGAGAGTAATATAAAAAAATAGATCATGGCCAACTCGATTCTCTGAAAAATTTAATGTGCTCACATTGACTATTCGGTAACTTGATCCTTACTAAAGGACGCATTGGATTAGATCTATAATGGTCTTAAAATATTAGTGTCCGAGATACAAAGAGTGAAGATTGGAGAGATATGTGTGTCCATAAAACAACCCAGACAGAAAGTAATATTACATACTTAGCAAAAAATTAACTATCGAGTGGGGTGAAGCTGAACGTAGCTTGAGAGAAGATGGCTGCTTTGGATCTATTAGTGAAAGAAGGAGAAATAAATAGATGGATAGAGAGAGAGAGGTAGAGAGAAAGAGAGAGAGAAAGAGAGAGAGAAAGAGATAGAAAGATGAGAGAGATGAATAAATAGAGAAAGGTAGAGAGAAAGAGAAAGATAGAGATATAGGAACAGGAGCTAGAGAAAGAGATAGAGATAAATAGATAGATAGATAGATATATACATAGATAGATAGATAGATTGATAGATAGATAGATAGA
>RQTK01000803.1:104137-125782 GCA_003991915.1 Elysia chlorotica | reverse complement strand
CAGTAAAGTCTTGAATGAATCAAGTACAAATGTACCGAGTAAAACGTGTTATGGTGACGAGTAAAAAGAAAGACTCAAGTATAGAAAAAGTCAAGAAGTGGTGTTTTCTTCTTTTTTTTATTCGTACCCAAGGACGGCAAATAATCACGGAACAATCTCTGAGCTTTGACAGATTCTCGACCGACTTCCGAAGCCTTAGAGGCTTCCTTGAAATTTTTCGAACCACCATAGAGATTTTCAAGAGACAAGCTTGTCGAAACAAAAGCTTTTCGCTGTACCAGCTGTTACTGAGGGACAGGTTCTAGCGAGATTCAAGGATATTGCCAGCTTGAGAGTTAAAAAACAACAACCGGAAAGTAATCTCCTGCTGGGAGGAAAGATAGAGGGGTGGGGCATAAAGGAAATATTGCAAGAAACAACAAGTTGATGTTTTAATATGATACTGGTTTTAGTTGTAGTAGGGGCATCGGTCTTTATTTCTCTCTTTATCTGTATTAATTTTTACTTCTCTCTATCTCCGCCTCTGTCTTTCCCCCTATCTCTGTCTCAAGAACATTATCCACCTACACCCTAATTTGCTCGGTATCATCCCTCTTAAAGACATAAACAGTACCCAGTGTATTAATCACATTAAAAATCGAAGAAAGTCAGCAATCGTCAGATCGAAGTCAGAAATAGTAAAGAGAAATAAAACAATATGAATATTCGAAAGTTTTGACTTTAGTCTCTCCTTTTTAACTTCAATCTAAACATGATATAATTTAAAAAAGCCTTTTCTAACCACAAAAGAAGAAGCATGTATTAAATTATTGCTTTGTAAAAAAACAACCAACAAGACCTAAAAGAAAAAAAGAAAATTAAAGGAAGTCTACTGAATAAATATCTTTCATGTTGCCAAAATGTGCTATATAACTATAGAACAAACAATAAACAACAATAACAACAACCAAGAACAAAAACAACAACAATTCTCCAATTTGAGGCCTCTGATAAGCCTGTTAGGAAAGTAAGACAGTTTTGTGAAATTCATGCCGTATCAAATTTTTAAAGGGGCTCAAATTTGGTCGCAGCATGGCAATGACAGCAACAACAACAACAACATAAACAATATAAACAAAAGAAGACACTTTCACGTTACAAAATGATATGATGGAAGCCAAGAACATACACACGAGAAGAGAATTATAATAATAACTTCCGCGTTGTGGTCATGACGCAGAGTAATTGGAGACGGGAACGCGGGTTAAAAAATAACGAGAGGTGATGGAGCACCAACTTAGGATCTGCAAACGTTAAATACGTTAAATTAAATCACAATACTATTTAAAAAAAAACCTTGTAACGTTGTATTTAAAGGAAGCCAACCGCGTCATAACTACAGAGCTGCCAACCAAAGTGGATAATTTAGGACAAAAAACACTTTTTTGTAACAAAATGCGTAGAGAATACGGTTTTTATGGTGTAATATTGGCATGCTTCTAGCAACCAGAACAGACAATCCATCCCAGACGCCAGAATCTGATACTTCGTGGATGGTCAAAGTTATTTAAAAATCCAACAACACGCCAGAATAGAAACTGAAGCAAACAGATCTCGCAAACAAGCCAAAACAAAACAAAAACATATCTGTAGTTAACAAAATAATACACAACCGGCAATTGTATCCATTGCATTTGTTGTTAAAATCACAATGCAAGTAATTTGATAATATTTTGAATGTTATTGAAAAAATGGCGAGAGTAGTTTTCTGCATAAAATATGAGTCGGTTCAGCTGAGCAGATGAAAAAAAAAATAAACAAAAGGCACTCAATAAAATCAACAAGAGACCATAATGCGTTTGCTATTGAGATATAAAAATACCGAAAATTGGGATAATTGCATGATTACCCGAATGAATGATTCACAACAATGCTGCTCAGTCGATTTAACTATTGATTCATCCGTTTATATAACTTATTAAGCTAACTTCATCCTAATATTGGGTTAAATGATAAAACAAATTTAGGAATTCACTTAATGAGCAGTTAATGGTTAAACTAATAATTGGATAATTGATTAATTAATTGATTGACTGATTAATAGATCAATAGATTCCTCGATTTATTGTTACGAGACATCAAAACTGTCTCCTTTTCATCATTTAACTACAGATTATGAAGCACAAACTGCTCTCAAATTAGAATGAATGATTTCCCGAAAGATTTCACTAGGAACAATGTATAGTGAGCCTACTTTTTCCCCCTCCTTCTTTTTCTTCATCTGTTTCTTTCGCTTTTCCTTCTTGCTAAAACCTCAAATCGAAGAACGAACGTTTACGCGAGAGAACCGCACTCATAATAAAATCAAAAGGCTTAATGTTTTAAAAATATTACTTGGAAAGAACCCAGCAACAAAAAGAATGCCCCCCCCCCCCTTTTCCCTCAATAAACTGTGATTTTCAATAGTCCGTGTTTAAGTCGAGCACTTATGCATCCTGTAGCCGCCGAGGCAGACAGTGAGACATGCGGCGACTGGTTCCATCACTCTTCTCACACGTGATGTGCTAATCCAGGCCCGAATCAGCATCATTGTTATTGTTATCATAGTCGGGCGGATCACTCTAACCGTTAGTATAGCCAAAAGGATGGAGAAAAATTAGAGTCTATAGTCCCCTCGAGAAGGAGGAGTATGAGAATCATAAGATAATGAAGAAGAAGATGCTGATTATGATGATAGTAGTAGTAGTGGTGGTGGTGATGATGATGAAGAAGAAGAAGAAGAAGAAGAAGAAGAAGAAGAAGAAGAAGAAGAAGAAGAAGAAGAAGAAGAAGAAAAAGAAGAAAATCGGGTCTAAAGATTGATTGTTAAAAAGAAATTATATCTCATATGTAAATCTTTTAGAAGAGATAAGAACCTACCCAGAGGACTTGTAATAGCTAATCCAGTCGTATGCACACCGTATGCATACTGTGGACCAGATGACAAAATCCAGTCGGATGTATGTAGACGGTTCACATACGACCTGCATACGACCGCGTCTGAGGGCCATTTCTATTGATTATTCCAAGATAAAGACTCCATAGGAGCGGCGCTTCAAAAATATTGAATCCCTTAGCAGCGAGCATCGTTCAATGGTTGTATCTTTTCTTCTATCTGTGCCGACTAACACTTTGTCTGATCGATATTAATTATTTTTATATGCTGCAGTTCAATAACCAGTAACATAGAGAAAAAATGGTCAATCGAATTTTGTGTAATACGGGTAACAGAAAACTTAAGAATGCATTTGGTCAAAGTATAGAATTAAATGTTGACATTAGAACTTATTTTTTCTCCGTAAAGGTTGCAGCGTCTTTCCGTTACTTAAAAGTAGAAAATGCGAATGCATAAATGGATTTCTGTGCATAAAAACAAAGCTTGTTCAGTTAAAAAAAAAACAACAGTCATCAGTTATTTCCATCAAGGTTATACTAATAAGACTGAAAACTAAAGCTGTTATAGCCTAAAGAGCACTAGTATCTTATTGCCCAACCATCGGCCCTAAGAAAAAACAGCTCAAAGAAAGGGCGAGCGGTTTGGGCCATCAGTTCTACTTGTATAGAAGTGGACGGTTACTTTAGTATCACAAAGACAGCAACTAACCATTCCGCAGCAGTGTTACTTAAGATATGATGACCAAAAAAAAACAACAAACCCCCCCCCCCCCAAAATAAAAAAAAGAAAAAAGGCGAAGAGGAAAAAAAAGATTTTGAAGGAGAAGAAGGAGGAGGAGGAGGAGGAGGAAGAGGAGGAGGAGGAGGAGGAAGAGGAGAAGGAGTTTGAAGGACACATAGAATTGCGCGCAAGCACCCACACACTCACATCATTTCATATTCCAGTTAAATGTGTATTATAAGCATCAACTACATTTGTATGATTTATAATTTCTTGCCCTAACTAAACTGTGACCTTTCCTCCTTTTTGCAGCCTTGACCCTGGGAGGAAACGGATTTTCTTGGAAAATTTCCAAAGGATATCGCCTGGCTCCCCAAAGAACATGTTAACAAAGAGGTTCGTTAAAAAAACACATGGCTAATACGGTTTTGAGGTCATTATTTGTTTATTATCTAGCAATTCATAGCATTCCAAATTAATCAACACGGAAAGACAATTTCAAGGGAAATGGAATAATCCAAATAAAAAGGAAATAATTCCATAATAAATCTATGAATATAGCAGCAACAAAAAACAAACATTTGCGGCCTCGCGAATTTGTGAGGGGTAATAAATAGCGAAACATAATCTTGTTAAAGTATAAAGGAATGGGTAAAAAATTAGCTTCACAAAAAAATCATGATGAGAGAAAACCAATTAGGTCTTGAATACCAACGTTGTGGGAAGAATGTTTGTGTGGAAAAATAGACATGAAGAAAGAGAGAGAGCGAACGAGAGAGAGAGAAGAGAGAGAGAGAGAGAGAGAGAGAGAGAGAGAGACTTACAGAGAGGACTAGAAATACATAGAACAAACTTAGAAAAGAATTACACAAGCCCTCAACTTAGTGAGAACAATTACAGATCATCGACTGATACTGCACTAAGCTTAGTGCAGCGGCTGCATCTTGTCTAGAATTCCCGATACAAAGTGTACTCGGAACTTGCCAACCGTGCGCAAAAAAAAAAGAAAAAAGAAAAAGAGTGTTCATAGGGCTTTGTGTTACCCTTTTGGATGTACACGTTGATAGATCTACTTATTTTGGTTTGCAGCTCTATCCTTAACGTTCCAAATTACTTTTTATACTATCCTTTTTTTTCTTCTTCTAATAAATATATATTATTTGCCATCCAACCATTACGGAGACACCCCCGTATCTTGTCTACCCGCTGCCACAATAAGCAGCTCTACCAAGGCTCCCGTATCTGCTGATTCTGCCCCCATCCTTTCTATTGATTATTTCAAGATAAAGACTCCATAGGAGCGGCGCTTCAAAATATTGAATTCCTTGGCAGCGAGCATCGTTCAATGGTTGTATCTTTTTATCTCTCTGTGCCGACTAAGACTTTGTCTAATCGATATTAATTATTTTTATATTCTGCAGTTCAATAACCAGTAACATAAACACAAATGGTAAATCGAATTTTGCGTCATTCGGGTAACAGAAAACTTAAGAATGCGTTTGGTAGAAGTATAGAACTAAATGGACTTAATGGTGACATTACAACTTAGTTTTTCGCCGTAAAAGTAACTGTTGCAGTGTCTTTTAGTTATTTAAAAGCAGAAAATTAAAATGCATAAACGGATTGCTGTGCACAAAAACAAAGTTTGGCCAGTTAAAAACAACAGTCAACGGTTATTGCCATCGACTTCCTTACCAATAAGACTGAAGGCTGAAGTAACTGTTGTTAAGACCTACACAGCACCATTAGCCTATTGCCCAACCGCCGGCCCTAAGAAAAACAGCCCAAAGAAAGCACGAGCGGTTTGGGCCATAGGTCCGACTAGCATAGAAGTGGACGGTGACTGTACATGTAGTATCATTGAGAAAACAACTACCAATTCCGCAGGAAATTTACTTAGGATATGATGACCAAAGAAAGAAAAAAGAAAAAAGGCGAAGAGGAAAAAAAAGTGGATTTGCACAAAATTGCGAACGCTGGGTGGGATGAGTAAGTGCTACCTTCCTGCAAGAGTAAATATGGAGGCTTCCCATCTCTGTGATAGGATCTATAACTGCTCGGGGGTGAGCATTCGAGGGGAGGGGGGGGAATTAACAGAGAGCGCAGAGCCCAAAGCTCGCAGACTTGGGTAGTATGAACAAAAAGGAAGATGAAGATTTAGACACGCCCGAATGTGTGTTTGATAAATAGAAAGTCAGGCGTCTAAGCCTGCACGTTCGTTGTAGTTACTAAGCTAGATCTGGACCCAGCCGGCGGGCAGTGCGCACGCGTAACTGGGCCACTCTTTGCTTACAGAGGAAACAGGATTAGAGCCGGGATCTGCTGCGCTTACACTGCTTGTTTTCGTCTTGTTTATTCACCTTTCCCCCCGTCTTCTTCTGCTCCTCTCTCTCTATCTCTCTCTCTCTCACTCTCTCTCTAACTATGCAACAGAACAACTTCAAATATTGTCTAATACAAGGAAAAAACAACAAAAATTTCGAAAAAAAAAATTGAGGGAGGAAGAGAGATAGATAGATAGATAGATAGATAGATAGATAGACAGAGAGAGAGATAAAGAGAGAGAAGAGAAAGATAGAAGAGAGACCGATTGATCAATCGATCTGCATATAAAGACGGTCAAATCGACATTTTCTTTTTAAAAAAAAACAACAACAACTTACAACCGAACAAACAAACAGAAAACAATTATTAGAAAAAAAACACCCAAAGAGCGCTGAAAAGCGGAGAAAGCGCGCACTTGTAACACCAATTGTCCGCTGTAAGAATTCCCCTAATTCTCCTCGTGATAGATAGATAGATAGATAGATAGATAGATAGATAGATAGATAGAGAAAGATAGATAGATAGATAGATAGATAGGTAAAGAGAGAGAGAGAGAGAGAGAGAGAGAGAGAGAGAGAGAGAGAGAGAGAGAGAAGAGAAAGATAGAAGAGAGATCGATTGATGAATCGATCAGCATGTAAAAACGGTCAAATCGACACTTTCTATTAAAAACAAAACAAAACAAGAACTAACAACCAAGCAAACAAAAAGAAAACAGTTACAATTATTAGCAAAACACACACCCCTAATTAATGTGTACTACTTAGATACAACTATGTTTAAGTAAAACTTTTACTAATTGTGTTGCTGCATGTATATTTGTATAACTGTTTATACGTATTCATCTTCCAAAGCCTGTGGTGACAAAATAATTTTCGATATGTATGTTCTTAATAAATAATATTGACTGAATAAACATTGAATTGAGAAGGCGCGCACTTGTTGCACCAATTGCTTGCTGTAAGAATTCCCCTAATTCTCCTCGTTATTTCCACCGGTTGTATTGTGAGCGGGGCCTTAGAGAATAGATCTACGCTCACAAATTGGCGACGTTCAGAGACGGGCCTTTAGAATGCCTCAAGTCTTCTAATTGGTCTGTATGCATTCTAGCGCTGCATTCTGGGACATGAGAGGGGAGTTAATTTGGGTGGCTTTCAATGCCTGACAAGCTGATTGTGTTGAAGACAAGCAAGCGCAAGCCGAAGAGATCTGTTTTTTCTTTTTTCTACATCCTTAACATTATTTACAACTCATACTTTTTGCTTATGGATTTGGAGTTCTAGTTCTACAGTTTTATTTTTCTAAGCTATTTTTTATGGAGAGGTCGAGACAGGCAATTTTCTCATGCAATATTACCAATGACTCATAGACATACTTTATTTTTTCCAGACCACTCAGCTACTTCTTACGTAAGTCAACTATTCTCTGATAATAACTATTCCCAAAGCCGGGATATAGACCTAAATAGTACTTAATTGTAACTATCCAGCTACTCTCCTTCGTTCTACAGCGCATATATACACATTTTGGGGCATTGTCTTGAGCTCTAACTTGTTGGTAATAATATCCTTATCAATTTTCTACTCATTGATCTTAATTTAGAGGGGAAATTTACTAAAAATTAGTGACGATATTAAATTAAAAAGGCATTTTCGATATTGGCAACATTAGATTGTTGGGGAACAGTGCTTTTTACACTATTTGATTTTCTAAATAGTACAGCTAAGTGAGCTTTAAAAATGTTTAACAATTCCTCACTGTCAGGACCCTCAGTCTGAACAAAAAAAATAAGATGACGGTTTACCAGATACATCTGAATATAAGATTCTCAACTTTCTGATGTTATCAGAAAACACCCTGTCTACCATCTCCAGCGACCACGATCCTCATTCATATCACTTTCATAATCCTCTCAGCAAACTTTCTCCCCTCTCAAAATGTTGGTTTCTCACAGTCAGTGTGTACCTACCATTGGTACTCGAGCTGTCACATCAACTCTACAGACCACCCTAACGCATCATACTCTCCCTCTCCTCCCGTAACGTCTTATCGGTTCTAAAGAACAATCATCTACGGCCACCTCGTACAGTACCCCAACAACTTTCCTTGAAGGGGGGCGCGGTGGTCCTCGGGTAGAACATCGGCTTCCAACGCAAAAGGCCCCGTGGTTCGAGCCCTGGCGATTTCGCTCCCTACTGGTTGGGTCGGTGTCAGTTTAATGTGAACGGCTGAGACAGGAGTCATGGTATCCCCGCCCTGTCATGTGTGTGGCAGCACATAAAATTGTCAGACGTCAGTCTTGGGGTCCGTCCACAATATAGCCTATATAGTGCTGATGTTGGACGTTAAACCAACTCAACTCCACAACTCCTTGAAAAGTTTAAAGAAATCGCCAAGTTCCACCGATGTCCCAGAAAGTTCAACAACTCGACCAAAACCTTGTCTTCCAAGATTTTTACTTTTCTCCCGTTTCTTTTCTTTTTTTTCTTTTTTTAAATTTCAGCTCCAATTATATTGGGCGCTGTGTCTTGCGATGCTATGTCAATACGAGATGAAGTGGCAAGATAATAAGAAAAAAAAGGAAGACGTGAACAAAAAAAGGGACGGCAAATCTGAACTCACGCAAATACATAAACCCGGCCCGCATTCTACAGGCTGGTGAAGACGGGCTATGATGAATGGCGATGCAAATCAGTATTGACAAGTTCTCACAACTATCCCTGGATGATTGGGGGCGATGGCGGAAGAAGAGAAAGGGAGGAGGCAATTAAAACATACGCGCCCATCTCTCAATGTTGACGCTGCCTTGACTAAAAGTTCCTTTGAATTTCATTTCGCGAACACGAGTTCACATTTGCGTTACTCTCTCTCTCTCTCTTCTCTCTCTCTCTCTCTCTCTCTCTCTCTCTCTCTCTCTCTCTCTCTATCCATCCATCCATCCATCCATCCATCCATCCATCCATCCATCCATCCATCCATCCATCCATCCATCCATCCATCTATCTATCTATCTATCTATCTATCTATCTATCTATCTATCTATCTATCTATCTATCCATCCATCCATCCATCCATCCATCCATCCATCCATCCATCCATCCATCTATCTATCTATCTATCTATCCATCCATCCATCCATCCATCCATCTATCTATCTATCTATCTATCTATCTATCTATCTATCTATCTATCTATCTATATATCTTTATGTATATCACCGTTACCATTTCCCCTTCCTACCCCCTAACCCACAACCATACACACATTCTCCTACTCTTTCTTCCAATGTCTCTCCCTCCTCGCTCTACCCATTTCACACTACAGTGTGTAACTATCTCCCCTCAAATTTGCCCTGGCAAAGAGCGACCCACTTGTTGAATTTCCTTTCCGTCTCTCTAATTGGGACAATTATCTTCAATATAAATTATTCTGAAATCATGTACTCTTCTCTTAGACACACATGCCCCCTTCCACCATACACACCCTGCCCATAACCCCCATCCTCTACCACACCCACTTCTACCACCGCCCTACTCGCTCCTTCCCCATCTCTTCTCTACCTCTTAATACGTGTACATTTTCCATTTTGTGCCAATCTCTCCTTCCCCCAAGTGGGGCAAGAGGCCGACCACTTGTTGGCTAAAGGACACTAAAAATTATTCATTGATTCATAAAGAAGAAGTTGAATGTTATGATTGTGCTGTATAAACTTGGCCCGTTACACCGATCTTCCGAGTGAGTTAGTGGGTGACTCATCATAATAAATACATACTACTCACTCACCCACTGACTGGCTGTGACGGCTCTGTTGGCCGATAGATGTCTCTTCGTCCCTCAGGCTTACCCCTCCTCCTCCTCCCCCTCCCCCTCCCCAATTAAGCATAGAGGGTGTTTCCTCACCCCTATTTGTAATGCCCGATCCCTCCCCAATCCTCCGCCCCAGCCTAACCTTTACGGGCTGACAATTTTCGGATGATTGAGAGCAAAAAGATGATAGAGATAAACATCGGTAGTGGCCGTAGCTCCCGGCGGTGCTGGTTCTCTGTGATCGTGGCCGCTGATTAGGGTCCAACTGATTTAACTAGGGAAAAGAGCAACGGCGATACTGTAACAGAAAGATGATAGATGGATAGATTGATAGACAGATAGACAGATAGATAGATAGATAGATAGATAGACAGAGAGAGAAAGGGAGAGACAGAGAGAGAAAGGGAGAGACAGAGAGAGAAAGGGAGAGACAGAGAGAGAAAGGGAGAGACAGAGAGAGAAAGGGAGAGACAGAGAGAGAAAGGGAGAGACAGAGAGAGAAAGGGAGAGACAGAGAGAGAAAGGGAGAGACAGAGAGAGAAAGGGAGAGACAGAGAGAGAAAGGGAGAGACAGAGAGAGAAAGGGAGAGACAGAGAGAGAAAGGGAGAGACAGAGAGAGAAAGGGAGAGACAGAGAGAGAAAGGGAGAGACAGAGAGAGAAAGGGAGAGACAGAGAGAGAAAGGGAGAGACAGAGAGAGAAAGGGAGAGACAGAGAGAGAAAGGGAGAGACAGAGAGAGAAAGGGAGAGACAGAGAGAGAAAGGGAGAGACAGAGAGAGAAAGGGAGAGACAGAGAGAGAAAGGGAGAGACAGAGAGAGAAAGGGAGAGACAGAGAGAGAAAGGGAGAGACAGAGAGAGAAAGGGAGAGACAGAGAGAGAAAGGGAGAGACAGAGAGAGAAAGGGAGAGACAGAGAGAGAAAGGGAGAGACAGAGAGAGAAAGGGAGAGACAGAGAGAGAAAGGGAGAGACAGAGAGAGAAAGGGAGAGACAGAGAGAGAAAGGGAGAGACAGAGAGAGAAAGGGAGAGACAGAGAGAGAAAGGGAGAGACAGAGAGAGAAAGGGAGAGACAGAGAGAGAAAGGGAGAGACAGAGAGAGAAAGGGAGAGACAGAGAGAGAAAGGGAGAGACAGAGAGAGAAAGGGAGAGACAGAGAGAGAAAGGGAGAGACAGAGAGAGAAAGGGAGAGACAGAGAGAGAAAGGGAGAGACAGAGAGAGACAGGGAGAGACAGAGATAGACAGAGACAAAGAGATTGTAGACATAGACAGAAAGACAAAGATAGACAAACAAAGAGAGGGAGCCATGAGACAGAAAGAGAGGGAGAGAGAGAGAGAGAGAGAGAGAGAGAGAGAGAGAGAAAGAGAGAGAGAGAGAGAGAGAGAGAGAGAGAGAGAGAGAGAGAGAGTTTCCTCTTGCATCATGCAAATTTACGTGATGCCCCACAAAGAACGGTGCGAGAATACCAGGACTTCAGTTTCAGTCGATCACAATATATTGACACCGACCCAACCAGTAAGGGATACACTCATATTAAAATATGTCTACATGAGAACTAATTTTCCCCATTAACAGAGAACTTCTAGACGAAAAGACACTAATCACTTAAATTTTTTACAAGTATCACAAGTAATCGTCAGATCTTAGAAGATTTAAAAATGTGTTTGTATAATTAACATGGCATAAAAAATATACACAACTGTCACAATTCCCTTCAAGGAGCCACAATAAGATCAGATAAACCAAAGAAGATACTATCGACTTCCCGGAATCATATCATAATTATGCTGCACAAGTACCATCGGAACAGACAGAAAGCTGATGGTGGGAATACAGACTTTGCGGTGTACACGACGCTAACGGATGAGACGACCACGCCCGTAAGTCCCGGAGTCGCACATTGGTTCTTTGGTAAAGTGTAGGATAGAGCTCTAGTAGGAGGGTGGTCCAGATTATGATGGTCTTAGTTTTCGTCATGGGACTTGTAATCGCAAGGCATTAAGTGTTTAGCCTACAGTGCTGACTTCGGACGTTAAACAACCTGGTAAAGTCGAGAATACAGTGTGGTATGACGGTGGTCCAGATTCTACATTTACGATGGTCTTAATTTTCGTTATGAGACTTGTAATCGCAAAGCATTAAGTGTTTCGACTACAGTGTTGACTTTGGGCGTTAAACCAACTCAACGCAACTAAAAACAAGGCATGTAGTGACGGACAATATAGCCTATGCAGTGCTGACTTTGGAAGTTAAACCAACTCAACTAAAAACAAGACATCTAGTGACGTAAAACGCGTATGGGTAGAACTAGAAATATCTCGAGTACTTGCAGTGACAGCCATCATGGCGCGGGGTCACGTGAGTTCGGCACGCCCAATCAACTCAAGCACTCCACTCATTGCTCTCTCAGACTAAAAGAGGGTTAAACAAGATTGACACGCGCTTTGACGGGGGAGAAATGAGGGTCAGTAAGGGTTAAGTTTCCACAGTAAGACTGCTCGTGTTAAAGTAGGAACATAGGAAGCGAAAAATTGGGTATAAAAAAGGAACGAATGAGAGCAAGAGAAAGAGGGAGAGAGACAGACAAACAGATATATAGATAGATAGAACAATAGAGAGAAAGAGAGAGAGAGAGAGAGAGAGAGAGAGAGAGAGAGAGAGAGAGAGAGAAAGGTGGTACGGAAATAAAAAAGAGAACATGTGTTTCTAATTGTGCGAAGGATAAGATTAAACTGAATTAATTTACACCCCCCTCACCTTTCGCCAAACTTCACCCGACCACCACTGCTACCGCCAACAACATCAATAAAAAGAACAAAACAGCCCAAGAGCTAGGAACAAGAACAAGACAAAAGCTTAGAGCAGTCGGCCTATCAGCTGAGAAAGTGAGAAAATCAAATCAGCCGGGAAGGAAGACAACCGACAGCGCAATCAGATAGGAAATTGAAGCAACATCTACTATTAGGGAAAAACAACAACAAAAACCCACACTCACACATATATAAACACAAACACAAAAACGAATTCCAACAGACCTACTATTGTATTGCATTATGGGGAATTTCCGGGAGGCAGGACATTTGAAAGGCAAGTTCGATGCAAGCTGGTACTAACAAAGGGAATGAATATAGATGGGGAAAGTCGACAGCTTGAGGAACGAGGATAAAAGACTGAGAGGCACAGACAGAGGCCCTGTAAAGAACGCGACTTCTAAGATCTGGGCGCAAGAGGAAAAGCTCTCCAAGATGAATAGGGGGGATTGGTACTGGAGTCTAGATCTAAGTTCTTAGGTCTACGAACGTGATTCATAGCATTTTTCATCGATCGACACTGATCTCATATGCCCGACCCATGATATACACACGATACCGCACCATCGCGATTATTTTTGCAATCTATTAAAAGTGTAGTTGCCGGTTGAGAATCGAATCTAAAAGCGTTGGTGGTTATTGATTGTTGTATTTGTTTGGTTGTTCCTTTTTCTTGCCCTGTAGTTCATTTTTGTAAAGTATTAATTTAATTGTGTTGATTTGTTTTTCTTGTTGTTTTTTGTACATATTATGCTTTTAACATTTAAGGGAGGCGAAAACTAGAAGGGCAAATAATAATAGGGGGATGGATAGAAGAGAAAGAAAGATGAAATTAGGATATACAGGATATGAATTGTTCGTAAATCTTGACATATAGATAGTGTGTTTGCTTGTGTTTGTGTGCGTGTGTGTATGAGAGAGAGATAAAGACAGAGAGAGAGAGAGAAAGACAGAGAGAGAGAGAGAGAGAGAGAGAGAGAGAGAGAGAGAGAGAGAGAGAGAGAGAGAGTCAGAACGAAAGAAAGAGAGCGAGCAAACGAGTGAGAGAAAAAAAAAGAGAGAGAAAGATAGAATGTACAACAGAAATCCACCGCGCATGTTTTCAAGCAAATAATAATGAAAACTTCAACCGCGCTTAAGGTAAAAAAAAAGAAAACAAAAGAAGAAAATAAACCAAAACAACGAGCAATTTACGAAGAAAACAAGCCAGGTAATTAGTCACAAAATGAGAGAGAATGAGGCAGGTCTGGAAGTCTGCCAAGTCAATAACACTAAAATTTTTACACATTTCGCAGAGAAAGAGAGAGAGAAAGAGAGAGAGAGAGAGAGAGAGAGAGAGAGAGAGAGAGAGAGAGAGAGAGAGAGAGAGAGAGAGAGAGAAAGAGGGAGTGAGAGACAGAGAGAGAGAAACAAAGTGAGAGACGAACTTTTTAAAACCAATTTACCTGCATATTATTGGAACAGGTAAGAAAATGTGAAAATAATGGAAAAAACAGCAACAACAACAAAACCAACACTTAAAACCAGCCGCCTCAAGGTCAGACAAGACAATTATGCGAGTTACACAAGAGGTGAGGGAAGATAAAAATAAAACTCACTCCACCGACACTGGTCCGCTCAGGTAGCGGTGATGCACGTGTATGTCTGTCTATATTTAAAAGTTTGTTGTTGTTGTTGTTGTTGTTTTTTAAAGGCAAAAACAAGGTAAAATAGCTCGAGAACAATCGCAATGGAGTGTTGGGTTGCGCACTGGATGTTTTGCATCGAGGCAGCAACAACAACATCGATATTAATAAAGACACAGACACGCAAACAAAATATAATGTAGAAATACTTTGGGCGATTTCATTGGTTGAGTCTCTAAAGTTCACGAAAATCAAACATTCGAACCCCAAGCCTTTTATTTGTCGACCTAGAGAACTAGTGAAATTGAGTACTGACGGTTTTGTACCAAGGAAGAAGCGCAGATACAAAAAAAGACTTATAATTGTTTCATCGAAGATTTCCAAACAACCAGCAAAGTTTAGCCCTATGGTAACAAACGACTTCGCTAACTACACACGACATTGGATCCACTGAGAGAAAAACTGAAACTTGAGGAATCATGTTGTTCCAATTAACCGTCAAAAACTGGGACTACTTGTCCCTGTTGCTCGCGCTAAGTGGGTCAAATCGATCCCTACCGACATAGAAATAGGGGCGATCAATCCCACAGAGTGAGTCGATTCCGCCATCTTCAAATAGAGTGAGCGCCCTTAGCATGACTACTACAAGACAAATCCCACCAACCGTATGCCAGAAAAGCCTTGTTTTGTATTTGAATGAATTACAATTTTTGAGCTAATATTGTACCATTTGACGATAGGTCTGCAATGGCAGCTCTGTGTTCTTGTAGCGTTAGCAGATAGGCGGAAGACGCGTTCAAAAATAGTCGGTTAGTTTTGAGAGAACCATGAAGAGTTTTGTTGACAACTCAGTGTCATGGCGTTAGAGTGCACAGTTAGAGTCGTGTTGGTTGCTTAACGTCCAACGCCAGCACTTTATAGGCTGCATTGTGGACAGGTCCGAAGACTGACGTCTGATAATACAATGTGCTGTCACACGCGAGACAGGTCGGGGAGACCTGATCTACTGTCTCAGTTGGTCTGACATGGACCCAACCGGAAGGGGAGAAGTGAGAAAAAAAAAATTATTGAAATTTTGGACCGATCGTGGCGGTTTACGAAATTTAAAAGGAACAAAATAATGTGGTGAAATCCCTGTAACTACGATCCACCCAGAAATTCTAGTTATGTTGAGCCCATTTGAACCACATTGCAAACATTTACACTTTGGATTCATCTAACAAAACTAAGCAACGAGGGCGGTATTAATTCTTGGGTAGTCGAAAATCATATCCCAACCCCAAATAAATCCTAGTTGTTTTGAGCACATTAGAACGTCACTGCCAAAATTTACACTTTGGATTCATCTAAAAAAACTAAGCAATGATGGCGGTATTAATTCTTGGGCAGTCGAAAATCATAGATCAATTAATAGATTATTACCGTAATTACGTAATTGTTCATTTCCCAGTTATTCATACACCCCTTGCCTCATTGAAATTGTGTTCTGTCTATGGCAATATAAATCTCACGCTGGCCAGTTACAACGACATTTTAGCATGGCAAGTAAAGATTAATTATTGCATGCGGCGGTGATTGGAGAAAAAGCAATTGGCGATTGCGATTTAATCACAACCATGCACGCGTCAACAGAAAGACAGACTAAGGGAAAGGGGGGGGGAGGAGAGAAAGAAAAGAGAGACCGAAGAGAGAGATAGAGAGAGAGAGAGAGAGAGAGAGAGAGAGAGAGAGACAGACAGACAGACTAAGGGAAGGGGGGGGGGAGGAGAGAAAGATGGAGATAGATGAGAGAGAGAACGAGAGAGAGAACGAGATAGGGGGTGAAAGCATATACAAATGGCGACAGAGGAAATGTGAGCTCAATATTTTTTTTAATTATATCCTAATTTTCTTTTATGTAAACCATTGAGGTAGGGGGCCGGGGTGTACTTTTTCCCACATCCTAAAGGGGTACATGACGGCAAATATTATAATAATGAGAATGAGAATAATATTTTGACAGTGAGTTATTATAGCGGTGAGAATAAATAAGATAATTAGGCTAATGTTGTCATTACGATAATGAGGTTGGCTAAATAATGGTTTTGTGTGAGATGAAAACAAAACAGCAATGATGGCAAATATTAGCACCAATAAACTGACGAGAAGGAACGCCAAGATAACATTGCTAATGATCCTGAATATAATTATAGCGTCATTGTTGAAACCTCGCTAACGATCACATTGATGACGCTTATAGTGAGATTTTTCGCTCGGGAATTCTGTATGGGTTTCCTTATAGAGTTTTTATGTGTTTCCTTATAGAGTTCTTGTGGGTTTTCTTATATATGTGTTATGGGTTTTCCGCCTAGAGATATTATAGGTCCCCTCACGAGGACGTTGTGGGTTCTTGATAGCGAGGTGAAAGGAAAGAGAATGCTTTGCAATCTTTCGACGCCTGGAGGAAATAGAGTCTGTGAGTAAGAGAGAGGCTGGTAGAACGAAACAACGGTGCACAGGTATACTTTGATGGGTAAAAAACGACCTTCTTTTATATTTCTCAACAAACCACTCAACCACTTCAGTATGATTTTACGGGTAAGATACACATGCAGGTTATCTTTACTTTATGGAAAACAACGAATTTCTTTGCTTTTTTTCTAGATATATTTTGTTGCAGTATTTTCCTTAAAACATGAAATACAAAATGGCACCAAGGCTGTTTTAGCTGTTCAATGTGCAGTGGCGTGTATATAACCAGACGGGTGACTCACACCCTGAAAGTGGGCATGCAAGAAACTAATGTTATTAAGAAACAAACGGCAAACATAAACACAAAGCCATAGAGACTGATGAGTGTTGCGCCCCTGTAAATCAACCAGGGCATGGACAATATTATTTAAAGGTTGGAAGTCATTCTGCATGCATGTCAGTTTGTGTTTGAGGAGAACGTTATGGTAAACAACCAAAAAAAAAAAAAAACACAAAACAAACAAATAAAAAAAAAACCAGATTGACTGACAGGGCGGGACAGGGTTTAAAGAAATATTAAAGATATAGGAAGACATTAAATACATATAGATTTATAGATATAAAGATAGATAGATAGAAAGATAAAAGGATTATAAAGACAGAGAGAGCGGGAGATAGATAGATAAATAGATAGAGAGACCCCGCAATATTCCTATCAAAAGCCACGCACTCTCTCTTCAGACCTCCTCGTTCGCTGTCCCGAGTTCGAATTCTGACTGTTGCGTTCACTACTGGTTGGGTCGGTGTCAGTATAAATTTGAGCGGCTGAGACAGGAGTCATGGTATCCCCGCCCTGTCTCGTGTGTGGCAGCACCTAAAATTGTCAGACGTCGGTCTTGGGGCCCGTCCACAATATAGCCTATATAGTGCTGTTGTTGGACGTTAAACCAACCCAACTAACCAACCTCGTTCGCTCCAAGTGTCTTGCGCTCTACTTATGAAATATACCTGAAGCGTTTCGAAGACAGTATCGGCAGCTGCAGTGCCTGTAAACAAAGCGTAGGGGCGACAACCCTAGCAGATGCTGCTGCATATCACATCATCACCATGCCACCTCATTCAACAGCAGTTTGGGGGGTCACACATATGGGCCATGAGAGGATAGACACAAGGTGCCCGGATCTAGTCTATCTACAGACCAAAACAACGGAAGCTTTGGGCTTGTGTGCTTGTGTATATATCTACAGACAAAACAACGGAAGCTTTAGGCTTGTGTAAATCTACAGAAAAAAAAACGGCGTGTAAGACAAAATAGATATTTTATTTCACTTCTCTAGACACAAGAAGCGTTGCAGCCCATGGACAGATGGTAACTCTCTCTAAGTTCAGAAATCAAGGTGAAATTCTAAAATTGGTTGCATAATTATATGTTTTTCGCAATTTTGTTTCCTGCTTCGCTTAACGCGTCTCTCTGTTTGCCCCATATTGGCGAGATTTAGCAAGAGATGGCTTTATTTCTTGCAATACTCTCAACTGTAACAATAATTATTGTCCAGTTGGGCGCATCGGAATTACCCATATTTAAGGTAAAGAAATGTTTGACGAAAATGATTAAAACTCACATCTGTAGGCAGATTGATTTTTAACGTCCTAATATCGATGATCACCTACTTCGCTCTGTTTTATTTTGTTTTAGTTCTTGTTTTTTTATTGCTTAATATGGTACTGAGCATTCCGCTGATCACCTGAAACCGTTTACCAATCGTTTCTTTATGGGGCGCAATGACTCAAAGGACAGGAATTAGTTATACATACTAAGGTATTAAAATGCCATTAAAATGTGTTTTTTAAACTTTTCCCTCATTTCCTAAGCTTATAAAGAAAAACCAAACAATAGCAAAAAATTATGACTTAATAGCTAGTGCAAGCAAAAATCTGCCCGGAAGTAATCTGACTTTTTATGACCTTAGCTGGAAACCCTCAAGTCTGTCTATAGACATATTGTAGCTTTTAGACAAGGGGTGTCTGTTGTGAAAAATGAAGACGGTACATGCAATGCAAATAGAAGCAGCTGTTATTAACAAAGATAAACTCCGTGCAAGGCCTCCTTCGGTTGTTGGACATGAACAAGTGTTTACGTAAAATGCCAAGTCTGGGCTAAACCGAAGACAAACAAGTCTCACATTAACAACTTGGCAGAGGAAAAGGTTCGTACACACGAAAGAATATAAAAAAAAGTAGAAACACAAACAACGCCAACTCCTAAATAATTATTAAATATATATATATATATATATTCCCAAAAAGGGATATATAACCATTTCCATTGAGAATTCCCTCAAACATTGATTTCCGTCGAGAGATAACACAAAAAGGTGAATCCTTGAGAAACAGGAACCACGAAAGCGGCAAGAGCAGAAAGAAGCTTATATTCAACAGATGGCAAGGTCGACAGAGGGTTCGGATATTGTTATAAAAGCAAATCAGATGGGCTGGAATTGGTGGGAAGAAACTATTGACGGAAAAACAGAAAACTCAAGTTATGGGTAACGAGACACATATGGATGGATTGGTGAACATATAAAAGTAAAATCTAAAAATATTCCTTAATGCAAAAAAGGAAAAAAAAACAACAACAAAAAACCCCACAAAAATATATATTAGAGTAGACAATAGATATATTGATAGATCGAAAAATAGGACTGTTAGACACGCAAGAGAAGAATATTAAGAGATACAATGTAATAAGATACATAAAAAAAAACACAATAAAGAAATTAACACGAGAATGCACGGCCAGTGTAGGATGATTAACAATTGCAGCCCTCATCCCCAATCCCCTAACCTTATTCTTTTCCAAATTGTATATGTAGGTTTTCCTACACAAAACCCACTCCTGACTTTCGTTGCAAAAGCGTTTAAGCCATAGCGATATAATCTGATCCTCTGAATCGAGTAAACATTGATTTAAATAAAAAACAAGAGGGGAAGAAAATGCTCCGAAATTATAACAGTTGGGGTGAATGTCTGATCAGAGCGGCCCAGTGCTAGTTCTACCCCGAGCCGTCCGCGGGTGTTCTGGGCCCTGATGTATTACTGGCTAGATTGGTCTAGACGTATATGACACAAGAACCATCGCCTGGTCCCGCGAGCCAAATAAACGTTTAACGCACATAAAATAATGATAGTAATAATAGTAATAATAATAATAATAATAATAATAATAATAATAATAATAATAATAATAATAATAATAATAAATCCTAACTAAAGATTCTTCTCGTATTGTTGCGTGCGTGTGTATGTCTTTCTTTCTATGCGTGTTTTAAAAATGTATTTATTATTCTTTTTTTTTATTTCGGCTTGTATTGTTTGTTACATCAGCTCTTTTCTGATAGGCCAAGAAGTCGTCCAATCGCGTCTCAGTAAAAATTAATATTGTTTTAGCGGTTAGCAGTCCAAACTAGTACGAATCTTGATACGAACCAAAATGTCAAGACACCACCCACCCATTGTATGCATGAAGTATTCGAGTTATATCGATTTCTGCTGAATTAGCTCTTTGTGAACCTGATTTCAATATTTGAAAAACATTGTTAAAAATTGAGTGGGCTAGGGAGTTACGCAAATGCCTGCATCTGAATGAAGCTATTTTACACCCAGCAATATATTCTGTAGTGGTAGGGGAAAATAAACTAAATTCTAGGGAAAGGGTACTTTAAATTGTAGTAAACAAAGCAAACCATTCCTGTCTTTTTTTAACGTAGTTATTTTTCAAAATAAATTGTAAAACAAGTATTGAAAGTTTGAAACGGGAACCAGACCAATATTTTTCACTATGAATCATCTTTATTCTAACTTAAAGAAATTACGTTTTCTCTTTGACCAAAGTTAAGTATGAATTTCCAAAACTAAATTATTGTGCTCTGCATGTATTATCAATGTCAATTGCGAAAAACAATATCTTCGAAGTAGGAAAAAAATATATTAGTTTGGGGCGGTGTAATAATCCTTTTTTGTTTCTCTTTTCCGCCTGCTAATCGTATTTCTCTCCAGGCAAATTCTGTGCTGGTGGCTGCAAGAGGCTTTATGCTTATTTAAAAAAAACAACAACGTTGCACTCCAAGAAATAAATAGCTGAGTGGCATATAATAAAATAATAACACCCGACAGCCATTCTAAATAATGACCTTTCTATCTCAGCTCCATTGCGTTTGAGAATATAATAACAAAACAATACAACAATGCACAATGTCCTGTTTCACATTGATCACCCCCTGGGCTACCACTTATGAATTTTGGCTTCTCACAAATATATTTTTATATTTCTTTTAAAATAGGTGTACTAAACGATACACGTAGATCTACTTCAGGGGAGAAGAACAAATTTAGATGGGTGTGTGGAAAGGGTGACTTTGTCTTCCGGTTCTGTCTCCCTAAGCACTTGCGTTGTCGAGATCAATATATTCAAATCTTTTGATGGTGGTCCAAACCTTTAATATTTCTTTCCATCTTGATCTCATTGCAAAGACATGAGATCTCTGGTCCCAAGGGGAGCTACAAGTCTATACTAATGCATAATCTTTGATAGCACATCTCTGATTTGCATAACATGTCCGGAGAATCAGTTTCAATCGCACTATCAGTGCCTGTGGTTTTCAGAAATTGAATTTAAAAAGGCGCTCTCTGGAGTTTCAGGATTACAAAAAAAGAGGAGAAAGTATTTAGATTTGAGAGCAACAAAACAAGTTAAATGAATAATTTATAACCGCCAAAATAACTTAGTCATGTAGTGTTTGTGAGAGGGTGATACACGGAAAGGAGTTGAAGCGAGTTATTGTTAGGGTAGTAAGAGCGCAATATGCAAAAGGGATACACACACACACACACACACGTGTGAGAGAGAAAGAGAGAATCGAGACAAAGAGAAATAATTAAAGACAATGAGAGGGGGAAAAAGAAAATAGGGAGGAAAAAAAAAGGGAGAGAGACG
>RQTK01000803.1:62610-85685 GCA_003991915.1 Elysia chlorotica | reverse complement strand
GGGGGGGGATAGATGCAGAGAGGTGACAGAGAAATTGATAGGAAAAAAGAGAAAAGAGAGAAAGGGAGTTAGAGAGACATAGAAAGAGAGGAGGAAAGAAAAAGAAAGAGAGCGAGAGAGAAACTGACACAAGCGTCCGGCCGCCGGAAGAAAGCCCACCTGATTGTTCTTGGACCCACAATGCAACACCGAAGGGCTGTTTTCCGGCCCACGATGCACACTTCCGGGCGGAAGCAGTAAAAGTTTTTAACCGGGAAACTGACACCAGCCAGGGTCAATATTCAACTCTGACCTGGGCCCTCTGGCCCTCTCCGCAGAGCACCAGACTTCAAACAGGGTGTGTGTCGGTGACATACGTTTGATTTGCTGGTTTCTAAACGTCCATCGCGTTAGAGCGTTGGCTTCCGAAGCAGGAGGTCTCGGTTCGAGCCCCGCTTTGACAACCGCGATTTTTTCTTGTGTAAGGTCGGTGTCAGTATAATGTATAATTGGTCCAGTCACGGGTATCCCTCTCTGTCATCCCGTGTTGGATTCAACCTTAACCTTAACCATTATATGATTAACTTCGCCATTACAAGACTATATTGGACAGAGGGAAAAGAGAGACAGACATACATACAAAGACAGAGTTGTTGTTGCTGAGTTGGTTTAACGCCTAACGTCAGCACTATATTGACGTCTGACAATTGTATGTGTTGCCACAGACGAGACAGGGCGGGGACACCATGACTCCTGTCTCAGCCGGTCATATACTAACACCGATCCATACAGTCACAGGGGACGAAATCGGACCCAAAAAAAATCTGCCGATGGTGGGATTCGAACCTTGAACCCCACGCATACAAAGACAGAGACAGGCAGACAAACAGACATACAGAGAGAGAGAGAGAGAGAGAGAGAGAGAGAGAGAGAGAGAGAGAGAGAGAGAGAGAGAGAGAGAGAGAGAGAGAGAGAGAAAGAGAAAGAGAGAGAGAGAGAGAGAGAGAGAGAGAGAGAGAGAGAGAGAGAGAGAGACAGAGAGAGAGAGAGAGAGAGAGAGAGAGAGAGAGAGAGAGAGAGACCGTGTGTCCTCAGCCTAACCCCAAACCCTCTCTTAAGCACCGCAGTGGGGCGCCCGTCGGCCGGCCAGCCAATCGAATAAGCGCTGAGGATCGCCCCAGCCAATGAGATGATCCGCTGAGCACGCTCTCTCCCCAGGCGATGGCTGCCAGGGCTTGTTTGTCCAAGCCCGAGGATCACAGAGCAGGATGCAACGGACCCCAGTCATCCAATTACGGCTGGAAAGGCGTCAAAAAGCGACCTGAAGTTCGCACTTCATTCCTATTAAGTTCTGTCACTTTTTGGATGCTTTTTACACCCGTCTCTCAAGTATTCACTTACTTCAAAATGATATATGCATTTATTTCTGTTTGATCAAATCTATTATCATCTATATCTCTTCATGTCTGTCTGATTCTCTCTCTCTCTCTCTCTCTCTCTCTCTCTCTCTCTCTCTCTCTCTCTCTCTTTCACTGATTCGCTCTCCATCTACATTGTCTATGTTCTATTGCATAATGTGTTTGCCTCCCAGTCCTCTGTTTATATTTTTGTACGCTTCAAAAATGCTATCTCTGCTTCTGACATGTGACATGTTCCTCATAGACCCAGCCCACTTAGAGGATCTATACATGCACCGTCTGTCTGTGCCATCCCGATTATCCATTAGATGCTTTCATGAGAACAACCATTAGATGCTATAATGAGAGCAAAATTAGCTAATATGCTTTTAAGCTCAAGGGGTTTCCACTTTGAAGAGAGGCAAAGAGAGTGTAAAAGCATATTAGCTAATTTTGCTCTTATTATAGCATCTAATGGATAATCGGGATGGCACAGACAGACGGTGCATGTATAGATCCTCTAAGTGGGCTCGGTCTATGAGGAACATGTCACATGTCAGAAGCAGAGGGCATGGACCCCAGTTAGATAATAGTTCAATATATGTCCATGTTCAGGTTTGGCTGTTGTTGTTGTTGTTGTTGTTGTTGTTGTTGTTGTTGTTGTTGTTGTTGAGTTGGTTTAGCGTCCAACATCAGCACTATATAGGCTATATCGTGGACGGGCCCCAAGACTGGCGATCTCTACGCCCTTAGCTGATGGTAAATCACGCCCCTAAGGTATGGGGTTTTTCCAATGGCTTATCGGCTCCCTTAGTCTAAGACACAGCTATGACTGGACGCCGGATGTAAATCCCTTATGCTTCGTCTTCGTTTACGCTTTGGATCCAGTTATGGCAAGGCCTCTAATAGCCCTGTGGATCTTATCAAGTTGTAAAAAGCTCGTTGGATTTATTTCAGGAAAGATTAAAAAAAAACAACAAGCAAAATGTAAAAAAAAAAGAAAAGAAAAGAAATAACAAAAGTCCGTGCACAGAACGAGAGGGAATGGATAATACGAGAGAGGGTCATTATTTTATAGTTCATTAAATGTTTGGCAGCAATAAAAGGAATTTAGTTTGGTAATCGATATCCATAATGTAATACAATATGGTTTCCACTTTTGAACCCTGCAAAAGTGTATTTATCGGAAGGGGACAAGAGATATGTCGCTATGCTTTATGAGGTTACAAACCAAAACAAAACAAAAAAGTCTGGGTCAGCCAAAATACACCGGCTGTTGGGTGATGAGGGGTGATTATTTATTTTTGAATTATCAGCCAAAACCCTCAAAAGTTTTCATGACACAAAAGAATTCGATGTAGAGAAGAACGTTAATTTAAGTTATTTAAGGAGAGGCGTGAAAGCCGCCAATAAATCAATTAAACCTGACACCATTAATTTAGAAAATAATAGGCCCGAAAGGTGATCAAAACAGATTTTATCAATGAGGCGATAGGGCATAAAGACACCCCTAAAAATAAATAAAATAAAAGGTGGAAGAAAGACAAATCAGTGAGAAAAGTCGGACAAAGACAGATAAAACAAGAAGAGAGCGAGACCAAGAAAGCAATACCTGCGACGAACAAAGGGAGCTGCATGCCTTCCGCATCATGTAAGTCTGTTAGATTAAGGTCTCAGATAAAGAAATAGATTTCTGGCACGAAAGCAATAGCAACAGCTGTTCGGCGAGTTTACGAAGAGAAAGCTCTTTCTCGCTCTTTCCCCCATCTCTGTCTCTATCATTCTGTTCTTTCCATTTCTGTTCTCTACCTTTTTTGTATGTTTGTTTTTATGTCCCTGTTTCCATTTGTCGCTCACTCTTCTGTGGAGCCCTAATTTTGTTGAAACAACAAACAGAACAAGAGCCAAATCACTCTGTTGAAACCTGATTTATAGAAAGAAGGTGTTAACTCCCTACCGAGGATATCGCTCCAGATCGCCAGTGATTTAAATATTGTCTTTGTGTTCGCTTCTTAACTATTTACTATGTATGAAGCAAGATGTGAATAAACGTCTGATGTGAGCAGATTATCTGTAACACTAACAAGGGGCCAGGACAAGTTTTGTTTTCCATGAGTGACGAGAGAGGAAGAGAAAGAGGGAGGGAAAGTGAGTGATATCTAATTTTGTTGAAACAATAAACAGAACAAGAGTTCACATACTTTGTTAAACCTGATGTATATAAAGATGGTCTCAACTCCCTACCAAAGATATCGGTCTAGATCGACAGCTGATTTACATATTTTCTTTGTTCTCGCTTCTTAACTATTAACTATGCATATAGCATAAGATGTGAATAAAGTCTGCTGTGATCAGTTTATCTTTAAATAACAATGGTCAGGCCAAATTATGTTTTCCATAAGTGCTGAGAGAAAAGAGGGAGGAAAGAGAGAAAGAGGGAGAGAAAAAGAAAGTCAAAAAAGGGAAAGGGAGCAAGAGAGAGAGAGAGAGAGAGAGAGAGAGAGAGAGAGAGCTATAGATAGGAGTATGAGGAGAGAAAGAGAGAGGGACGCGTAAAGATAGGAATACATGGACATGCCTAAAAAACCCACACAATATGCTGCGCAGTAAAGTCACACCCCTCCGCTACGGGTGAAAGAACCTGCGTGTGTGTGTGCGCGTGTGTGTGCGCACGTGTGTATGCTCATTTTACTGCGACACCTGGAACAACAGATGACGAAATAAACAATGAGGAACAAGATCAACCAAGCGAAGAGAGACACCGCTAACGTCGTGAGCCACACTTCCATCATTTATATTATGGTGAGCAAAAAAAACAACACTACACGACCCACGGGGGAAGAGTGCGGGAGAAGCAGATGCTGTTATCTACCCTTTATTGACCTGACATTATTTTCATTCTGTCGCTTTGTCTAACTGCTCTTTGTCTTTGTCCCCCTCCTTATCTTAGTATGTTTATGATGACAGTTGTGGATTTTCTAGTTCATGTTTCGTAGGTGTCTTTGTCTGGCTGGCTTTTTGTCTTTCGGTCTTTATCTTTCTCTCATTTCCTCCAAGAAACCAAATCTCATTATTAATTTTGTTCATCTTTGATTCTCCTTCTATTCTCTTTACTGCTTATCCTTCTGTTCTTTTCCTTTCATTCTCATTCTCTCCCCCCTTCTCTCTCTCTCTCTCTCTCTCTCTCTCTCTCTCTCTCCTCTCTCTCTATCTCCCTCCCCCCCTCCCTCACACGTTCTACGCACATTCTCCCAGCACCAGAACCCAATGCTTATCCTGAAACAAGGAGCAGAGAGAAACCTCACACAAAGTAAACACAGCGTGAGCTTAACATGCAAATCATTCACACCCTGAATGAAGGATTACATACCACCAGATGCCCGCTGATCCCCTCCTAAGATAGCGCTAAAAAAACAAAGATTTGATGACACCAAGGACCTCCCACGGTAGCTCGTTATCAAAGAATAAATGGACTCGCCCTCGTTCATCCAGGTTCCATTTTATTGTTTTAATCCCTAACCACATAGTATTGTCTTTCTTTCTCAATGTCTTAACACGTTCTGTATAAATAATTCATGTTATTATGTTTCTGCTCATGACGTCCTATGCAGATCTGCTTATATATATATACGTTTTAACATATGTAACTACCTAAATAATAAGGTTTACTTTCTATCTATTACTCTTCTCCTTTATCTATAGTTCTAATCCAAAATAATATCTAAGCTGTATAATAAAAAGCTATTTATTTTCAGTGCCTACGAACTTAGATCTCGTTTTTTTTCTTGCTATTTATTATCTCTAATGTGTACAGATTTGTTCTGAGTACGTACGTGTGGTCTAAGTTTACTCAAAGAAATATTCTTAAACGCAATGCAGATGAAAGGACTGTCTTATTTTATCCACCATCTATACCTTTGTCTTTGAGCTCCACATCGAAAGAATTTTATCGGTACAAAATGGCAAGGCATCTTTGCGTGTTACTGTACAGTTTATTATGACCCTATACGTTGGCGTAGTTACATTTCCCGCGTCTCTCTTGTCTCTCTCTTCTCTCTCTCTCTCTCTCTCTCTTGCAAGAACAAAGATGAGACCGAGGCTGAAAAATGTGTCATCAGCAGCCAATCAAATTACCGGAAATTAAAGCCCACTAGAAAGGGATGATCACAGACGAGAGAGGCCTGGTGCCTCAAGCTATTATCGTTAGATTTCTTTAATATTTCATTTTTTTTTCCTTCTAAAATGATAATTATGAAAGCCTTTTGAACTGCGCTATTTTTAATACAAGGATGGAAGCCTTAAGCAAAGGTTTGGCTAAGATTACAGCTTGATATGTTCTCTTTGAACATCGATGTGAACAAAAGAAGTGACTTAACTTCATAAGACAGACACGAGTTTCGAAGTAGCGTTACAAAACGCGAGCAACAGTCTTTTATTTTCCTCTTGTCAAAAAAGATAACAATTCATCTGTTTTTAATTAAAATTTATCGAAACAAAAACACCATAGCCATGAATAGACGTTATGAATAGATGAATAAGTTGCAGTTGCAGGGCTTATTTTCAATTACTATGTAAGAAAGAAATGTTTTGATTGCCGCACCATATTTTGGCTTGGACAAAATTACACGTATGCGCTTTATGAAGGAGTCTATTTGAATGAGAGAGAGAGAGAGAGAGAGAGAGAGAGAGAGAAAGAGAGAGAGAGAGAGAGAGAGAGAGAGAGAGTGGCAGCAGATAGACATGCACCCTAAAATAACATTCGCATCTCTAAACACCGCCCCCTCCCCCATCCCCATCCGAGCCTCTCCTTCATCCTTCAACACCATCTGTCCCAGCAGACTCCCACACAAGCAGACGGTACCAAGTTTTTCCCCCTTGCATTATTCATTGCATAAAACGAGTATACAGACCTACGCTTTCTCTATTAAAGCGCTGATCTTGTTTTACTCCACCCCCACACGCGTATGAAACTATTAAAACAGTGTCATCTCTAAAACCCCTAAGTTACTGTATATTTTCCCAATAAATATGTTTTGGACGCCATTTAAATAAAATATATATGTAAATTAAATATTCATTTATCAAAACTTTTATGTGCATATTTATTGCAGATTTCATTTTCAAATAAAGGCATGGTGAACTATTAGGCTCTGATTTGAAAGTGATGAACCCATAATTAAGTAATCTAATAGAAAAATGTCATGGTGACCATATTTTAACTCGCAGCAAAGGAAACAGGTTTTATTAATTGTTTTGTTTTCCGAAATAACAAACCATTTTGCTCGGTGCCTTTACATTGGCTTGTTTTCTGTATATAATTTTATAATTTTAATCGACGTTAGTCATTTTTCTGTTTTTTTTTTCTTTCTTTCTCCTTTTTTTTGGCTGATAAAGGCTATGTAACGTGTATTTCCCACAATCATGTTTACTTTTAAGAAGTTTAAAAAACGATGAACGCTCTGGGTGTTTGGTCACAATCGCATTCTGCCTATGTCCACCTGAAAGACCCATATATCTGCATAAAAAAATATTAAAATATTATTCCTGCCAACAAGTACAAGTAGGGGTAAAAGCGGCAGGGAGGACAGGGATCGAACCCGCAACATTCCGATTACAAGCCACTCGCTCTACACAGTTGGACCACCAGCCTTTGGCAATTTTCACTTTCAGTAATGGTGTCTATACACGTCCCTAGGGCCACGGTGACAGGTTCACGCAGTGAGTGTCTGAAACGTTTGTAGCCATGCATGTCAAAGTAATGAGAATGCGAGAGAACATAATGTTATTAGCCTAAGCTAATAAACATCGACAGTTATAATAATACAAAAATACAAAATGGTAGAGATGATTCGAAAGAAAAGAATAGTGGTTTTAAAGGGAAACCAGCCTCCCCTATCAGGCAGAGTAACAAGAACACGCACTTTGCGGTCGCTATGTCGATAGTGGATTACATAACCAGACCACTTAAGAGCAAGGTCGCTCATTGGCTGCGTGAGTATAGGAAAGGGCTGTGATTGGACATTCGTAATTCGGTGCAGATTGTCTAACCCACCGTCTTCGTTTTTGCCACATCTCCCCATACCGCAAGGCCTTTAACTAGTGACGGAAGTCGAACAAAAAGACACAGAAGACACAGGGCTGATGGGAGACGGCATATACAGCGCCCAGGCTATCACAACGAGGCAAGAACAAAGATGAGACCGAGGCTGAAAAATGTGTCATCAGCAGCCAATCAAATTACCGGAAATTAAAGCCCACTAGAAAGGGATGATCACAGGCGAGAGAGGCCTGATACCCCAAGCTATTATCGTTAGATTTTTTTTAATATTTCATTTTTTTCCTTCTAAAATGATAATAATGAAAGCCTTTTGAACTGCGCTATTTTTAATACAAGGGTGGAAGCCTTAAGCAAAGGTTTGGCTAAGATTACAGCTTGATAATGTTCTCTTTGAACATCGATGTGAACAAAAGAGGTGACTTAACTTCATAAGACAGACACGAGTTTCGATGTAGCGTTATACAAAACACGAGCAACAGTCTTTTATTTTCCTCTTGTCAAAAAAGATCATAATTCATCTGTTTTTAATTGAAATTTATCAAAAGAAAGACACCATAGCGTTGAACAGGACTGTATAAATAGATGATTAAATTGCAGGATTTATTTACAAATAACTATATGAGCAAAACATTTTTTTTGGTGGAGGAGTGGCCCGCCTCCCAGGACTGGGCCCAAGCAGGGATGCACGGGATCTAATGGCGTGGAAGAGCGGGTCACTCATGCGTGAGCTAGGCCAAGAAGTGTCGCGAATTCACCGAGGGGAGGGAGTGTATAAGTCGGTAGAATTGAAGGGAGTAGATGGAAGGAGAGTGTCCACAGCTAGGGAATCTTCCTCTAAGGCAGAGGATGAGGTGAAAGAGATAATGTATCTAGAGGAGAAGATTCGATCCTGAAGGGCATATTTCACCTGTAAAAGAAATAACTCTTCTGGGGAATTGAAGATGGAGAAAAAATCCATTTCTTGTCGGTCTGTCTGTCTGCATCTCTCTCTCTCTCTCTCTCTCTCTCTCTCTCTCTCTCTCTCTCTCTCTCTCTCTCTCTCTCTCTCTCTCTCTCGGTATTCCTCTATATGTGTTCTCGTCTCTCGTTCCCTTTTGCGATGCATGGACCAAAGGCCTTTTCTCGGAAAAAATAATATTGATTCAGTTCACTCACCATCCAGTCCCTTTTTAAATCACTACCCCTAACTCACCATCACCACTCTTCATGTATTACCAACTCTCTGCCTCACATGATCACAATACAACAAACACAACCATGCTGTACCTTGCAGCTGTACGTGTACATGTAGTGATGTACTCACCTTCTTGTTCGTGAGGAGATACATATGCGCCTTCTCCTCGTCGAAGGCGACGTCCTTCCTGAAAGCCTCTCCTGGGGCGATGGACGCTGTCTCGTAGATGCTGGCCGAGAAGTTGGAGCTGACGGTAATCTGGTGGATGGTAAATGGACATCCGTTTGTGATTTTCATAGTCAATATTCCTTGAAAACAGAGAAAACATGAACAGTATCATAGAAGAAGGCAAAAGGGAAAGCAGATGATTACGAAGCAGGCCTAAAAGTGCCAAAAATAATTGGTGCCAGAGACAACACCAAGGAGTGGTCATCGCAGAGTTTAGCAGAATGTACAAGATTGACCAATCGTCGAGCGTTGTGGGGTTAGATTTATAGGCACCCGTGGGTCCCAAACGCCACCGTAAAGTGAGTAAATATTCGTTGAAAAATGTACAATTTTCCAAGTTATTGCCTGCCTTTGTTGCATTTGCCTCCAACATAATGTTATTAATTTTCATGACGTCGAAGATGACGTAAGATACCATCTGGGAAACCAAGAGAAAGAGAAAGAGGGAGAGAGAGAGAGAGAGAGAGAAAGAGAGAGAGAGAGAGAGAGAGAGAGAGAGAGAGAGAGAGATACATGAGGAAGACAGACAGACAGGCAGACAGACAGACAAAAATACAGAGACGTTGCATGTGTATTGCATATTGTTATATTTCAAAAGCTATGACTTTAATATCTTAGTGTCCAAATTCAACGTCGACTAATTTTTTACAGATAAAGACTGCCGAGGGATTGAATACCACATTTGACTTAATTATTGTTTGCTGTCTAAAACTGTCAAAAATGATTGGTATCAGAGACTAATTGTACTCGCTGCTGTTTACTGTTTTAAAAAAGGATAATGTATACATTACTTTTTCGTAATAAAACAAAAGAAAAATACAAAAAATTATACACCATTAACCAATCTTTTATTACCCTAGGCGAATTGTAAATATCCGACGCAACAATCATTTTTAATTCTGAGTTGGACGGTGCAGGGTTCTTTAAAAAAATTCTGTTTCGCTTCACTAATAGTCCCTGGATATTGGTCCAGTCTAAAATTTATTCATGGAATGTTTGAGTGTGAAATGTATACATTAATATTATACAGTATATTATTTTATTGCTAAATAAATATTCATCAATTCACACTATAATAGTTAAACAATAACTCTTTTCCACCAGACAATACATACAAGGCTCCTGGGGGATTTGATTTTAGATAATTGCGCCAGAAATCCTTACCGTAATCTCCACGCAAAAATAGCACAAAGAAGTTTAGGCGTAATCAAGCGCATGCGCAATTTGAATGGATTGGCGACCATCTTGCTCCAGTTTCGCCAATATTCGAAACTTTACATCAGGCAGAGAAAAATAATTATGGTAAGGATTATGCTAGTATGGTGCCATGCATGACACACACAGAAAAAGAACATTTGGGGGATTTTACTCCATATCATCTCTTACCCACACTAGAGTAATAACTGCTTTATAATGGCAGCAATTAATATTGAGAGAAAGAGAGAGAAATAGAGAGAAAGAGAGAGAGAGAGAGAGAGAGAGAGAGAGAGAGAGAGAGAGAGAGAGAGAGAGAGAGAGAGAGAGAGAGAGGGCACATAAACGAATTTTAAAGTTTATACACAAAAAAAAAAAAATTAAAATAGAAAAGGGAGAAAGTAAAAACATAGGTAAAAACAACAAAAAGAACAACAAAACTAAGAAAGTAAAATTGGAAAAACCATCGGACATGAGAAATAATTTATGACTGTTCCAATCACAACTACATTCACGTCACTAGGAAGCAATGGCGATTTGAGGCTCACCTTTACGACCCGCCCGTTCGAGGTACCGGCGAAGGCGACCGTCTCCGAGTGGGCAGTGCTCACGCCTAGAGCCGTGATGGCCTGGTTCGGAGCCCCAGGGATGGTGAGAAGGGCGTCCGCAATGATAGCGAAGGGGATTCCCAGTGGGTTGTTGGTTGGCACCTGGCCACAGTAGTTCTCGTCTATCGTGTGCTCCTGGAGAATTAGCAATATCAATTTATGTGATGTTCATTGTTTGTGTGCTCCTGTAGAGTTAGCAATATCAATTTATGTGATGTTCATTGTTTGTGTGCTCCTGGAGAGTTAGCAATATCAATTTATGTGATGTTCATTGTTTGTGTGCTCCTGGAGAGTTAGCAATATCAATTTATGTGATGTTCATTGTTTGTGTGCTCCTGGAGAGTTAGCAATATCAATTTATGTGATGTTCATTGTTTGTGTGCTCCTGGAGAGTTAGCAATATCAATTTATGTGATGTTCATTGTTTGTGTGCTCCTGGAGAGTTAGCAATATCAATTTATGTGATGCTCATTGCTTGTTGCGTAATTAGTTGGTTGAAGTTTTAGACATTCTTCATTTACTGTGATACAGATTGTTTGTGTGTTGGTTAGTTGGTTGGTTTACTTTTAGACATTCTTATGAGTCATTTCATTTATTTTGACCTCGTAAACAACTGGTTATCGCGTGCTAAGCCTAACCTTAGACAATTTTACGTGAAACTACACATAGACCGAGCGTCAGAAACTCCGCTACGTAGAGTGTTTGTGTGTTGGTTAGTTGGTTGGTTGGTTGACTTCTCAAACATTCCTCGTAAACAACTGGTTATCGCGTGCTAAGCCTAACCTTAGACAATTTTACGTGAAACTACACATAGACCGAGCGTCAGAAACTCCGCTATTATGATAAGATTACTTAGGAAATCCTTCCGTTTATAGCAGTATTTACACATTCCTTCTCGTAATCTTAACACCATCATACCGTGTTCTTGTTGCACTTCTTGGCGGTGTCCAGATGCCCGCCGCCGTAGGTGCCATTGCCATCGAAGCAGCTCTTCCAGCTATCCGTGATGAAGCGGTTGATAACGTCCAGGCTGTACACACAGAACACGGACTCGGTGGGCTCGCGGCTTTCGTCAGTGAACACCGTGTACAGTACTGTGGACAGCAGGTTCACCTTCATGGACAGCGCCAGTTTCCGGCCGGCCGTGCCCACCGCGGCCACCTGCAGCATGTTGTAGTCCGTCCCGTTGCGATTGCACAGCAGCGGCACCTCGGAGTAGGACTGGTAGTGCTTGTCGTTCTGGCACAGGCGGATGAGCACGGTGTGGTTGCCCTTGTAGGGGCTGTCGCTGTCTCGCGGCTGCCGCGCCAGGAAGTAGCTGTAGCCGCCCGCGCTGAAGCCGTGCACGTACACGATGCGGAAGTTGTCCTGCAGGCGCGTGTCGAACTTGAGGTACGACTCGCGGTAGTAGATGCCGTCGCGGAAGAACATGGTGAAGTCGGAGAGCTTGCGCGTGATGAGCGGCGGGATGTCGTCGATGAAGTGCTGCCGGTAGGTCTGCGCCACGTACATCACGTTGGGCTGGGAGGAGCTGTCGGCCGGGCCTGGGGCGATGAAGGCCGCTGTGGAGGAGTCCGTGAACAGATTCACCACGGCCGTCGTGTACTCGCGCGGCTCCAGGTCTGCGCCACGTACATCACGTTGGGCTGGGAGGAGCTGTCGGCCGGGCCTGGGGCGATGAAGGCCGCTGTGGAGGAGTCCGTGAACAGATTCACCACGGCCGTCGTGTACTCGCGCGGCTCCGTGTCCGAGATGTTGCTAAGCAACCGCTTCACGCACGTTCCCTGGTAGATGGTGCCGCACGTGATGAGGTGCTTGTGGACATAGTCAATGGCCAGGATCTACAGGTTGGGAAGGGGGGGGGGGGTTGAGAGTAGAAGCAATAGAATCATCAAACGGTCACACCAATTTGAACTGAAGGACAAAAAAACTCTTGAAAAAACCAAAACAAGAGTTGTTCAACATAAAAAACGTGTAGGCTTTGTTGAGCATTTAACATAGGCACAGACTGGCCAACGATAGAGACTGGACAGACGAAGTTTGATCTAGAATTCTAAAGATGTGAGTGTACTGTTAGGGCGACATTAAGGAAAAGACGAGAACAGAAGCCAGTTGAGCTGAGTTGAGTTGGTTTAACGTCCAATATCAGCACTATATAGGCTATATTGTGGAAGGACCTCAAGACTGCCGTCTGGCAATTTTTATGTGCTGCACACACGAGACAAAGCGGGGATACCATGACTCCTGTCTCAGCCGGTCACATTAAACTGACACCGACCCAACCAGTAGGGAGCGAAATCGCCAGGGCTCGAACCACGGACCTTTTGCGTCGGAAGCCTATGTTCTACCCCCCCCCCCCCCCCCCCCCCCGGAAAAGACTAGAACAGAAGCAGATAACTACACAAGTTGATACCTTGTTGTAGTTGTTAGTCCAGATGTAATCGTGCTTGCAACTCCCGACAGGGGGCGGTCGACATCTCGGGTGATCCAGGTATGGACCCGTCTTCGCCTCCCTCTGAAGATTTAGGTCAGGGTCAAGGCTGCAAAAAAGGATGAAAGGTCACAGTTTAGTGTGGGCCAAGCCACATAAGACAAGAAATTATAAATAATACAATGTAGTTGTCGCTTACTATGCGTGTTTAACTGGAATATGAAATGATATGAGTGTGTGGGTGCTCGCGCGCAATTTTATGTAGTCTCCTCCTCCTTCTCACGACCACAATCACTTCCACTACCACTACCACTACAACTTCTACTACTACTACTACTACTACTACTACTACTACTACTACTATTACCACTACTACTACTACTACTACTACTACTACTACTACTACTACTACTACTACTACTACTACTACTACTACTGCTGCTTCTACTACTATTACTACTACTACTACTACTACTACTACTACTACTACTACTACTACTACTACTACTACTACTACTACTACTACTACTACTACTACTACTACTACTACTACTACTACTACTACTACTACTACTACTACTACTACTACTACTACTACTACTACTACTACTACTACTACTACTACTACTTTTTCTTCTTCCTCTCCTTTTTGCCCAACTCCTTCTGGCTGTTTGATCTTTCCCCTGTCAAACTTTCATCCACGTTCTTCTTTCGAATTGCACTCGATGAACTCTCTTGATACTTGTCTCTATCTTATCGTTTCCAATGACGAACATCTTCCTTGATGGGGTCAGGTTAATGTTTCGTCCTACATTTTTAGGTGTAATGTTCATATGTGTTACTTTTTTAAATGTTGGCCGTCTACGCCAGTTTCCTTTGTGAACCTCTCTCTCTCTCTCTCTCTCTCTCTCTCTCTCTCTCTCTCTCTCTCTCTCTCTCTCCCCTCCCCCCCCCCTCCCTCTTCCCCCCTCCCCCCCCCCCCCCCCGTCATCCTCATCATCGCTGTGTCTATCCCCTTGCATGCCCGTCTGCTTCTATCTTTCTTCCTTTGACAATGTTTCACTGTAAGTTGCTTTATCCGTATCAACATTTCTGCATCGCTGATTATTTTGCAATCTCTTTTAATTATGGTACTTTTCTCTACCTTTCTAGTCATACCAGTTAACGTGCATTCATCCATCTTCCTATTCCTCTGTCTGTCTTCTCCGAGTGTGAGTCTATCTGTCTCTGAGACTTGACTCACACCCTTTCTACTCCTCTACTTCACAGCTTGTCCTCAGCCCTTTATAACATGGTCGTCAGCACTTTCTAAGCAGCTGGCGAGAGAAGACCTCAGTACAAACTATTATTTATCTCCACGTTTGTCACTCACACCCAGTTCGCTTTGTCTACCAAGTTCGACTACATTTTTTGTATCATGAGTTGAAGAGAACTACTTTCAAAGGCACGCAGTAAAAACAAGACTGTATGAGTGAGTGTAATAATTATACTGCGGGGCGATAGATACGGGTTGGAAGGGTAGAGTGGGAAATACAAGTGAAAATACTGATAAGGGATGAACATAAACTTGAATCTAAGAGGATGAGGTGATACGTTCAGAGATGAACAGGTAGAACAAGTGGACTGTGGATAAGGAAGGGGAGCGATGAAGGAGTTCGAACATCTGAAAAATTAGAGAAAGAGATATAGACAGACAGACAAAGAGAAAGAAAGAGAGGATAGAGATAGATAGAGAGAGAGAGAAAGAGAGAGAGAGAGAGAGAGAGAGAGAGAGAGAGAGAGAGAGAGAGAGAGAGAGAGAGAGAGAGAGAGAGAGAGAGAGAGAGAGAGAGAGAGAGAGAGAGAGAGCAAGCCAACATTTCGATTATAAAGTAAACTATTCACAAATCAAAAAGAACCTGAACTGACTTTTAGATACATACATCTCACTTGTATTACACGTATAACGCTATATTCGTCCTGACTCAGGTCAGCATTTTCCATCGTATTTGCATAATACCCTAACCTCTGTAATGTGTATGTAAAGCGGTTATGTTCCTAAAATTAAGTACACAATCAGTAAGTGTTCATGTCCCACTCATCTGTAAAGGAAATGCAGAGTACTTGTGGAACACATAAAACCCAGGAAATGACGATTGCGCGCGTCGCCGGTACACTGCCAATTGAGGTTTATATCTAGCTTGTAAATTATTTTACCAGGGGGGTTCGGTGTGATGGTTTATCCAGCATAGCAGTGATTTATTCACTCTCTCTCTCTCTCTCTCTCTCTCTCTCTCTCTCTCTCTCATCGTTTTGATCTTTGAGTGTGTGTGTGTGTGTGTGCGAGTGTGTGTGAATGTTCTCTTCCGTCCTCCCTAATTCGTTCTCTCTTTCCTGTCCTTCCATTGCCCATTTCTTTTTACGAATTTCACTCTCTTACCCTGTCTGTCTGTCGGTCTATCCGTTTTCTTCTTTCCCTGTACCTCACTCCTATCTCTCTCTCTCTCTCTCTCTCTCTCTCTCTCTCTCTCTCTCTCTCTCTCTCTCTCTACTTATCTGTGCTCTCCTAGATCTTATTTATCATAGATTTTGCTGCTACATATGTGTGTGTGTGTGTGTGTTCTCATCCGTCCTCACAAAATTGTTTTATCGTGTTAACCAGAGAGTTTACAAAGAATTGTTTTTATTGGTTGCAGAAATCTCTCTCTCGGATGGATAACTATCGTTTTTTTTCCTGTTGTCACTCGGTCTGAGGAAGCTGTATAAGGCAAGCAGTTTAAGCCGATAGGATTACTAGCTACTGAGTCTTCCTATTTCGGAAAAAAGACAGTTCCCCGATTTCCTATTTAAAGACTGCTCCCAACGTTCATCCAATGAGTCTGAAGAGTCGGTGTAGGGCAAACAAGGCTTAGAATTGCACTGCCTCAGACAATCCATAGCAATTTATGTGCATCAGAACAGATTTTGCACCTATGTTATAAAAATATATCATGAACTTAAAATTGAGTTGAATTCAGAATATTCTACTTTGCATGATGTGGGTTAATTAAGTAATGGAACAAGTATGACTGTCCGGCAAGCCAAATATGGACAACAACATAGAGTTGGGTATTGAACCTCGAGTATCCCGCACTTCTACCAACCGCTCTAACAGACTGAACGACATGACGCTTTAGAACTGTGCATCTGTAGATAAGTCTACGTAGATTATTGTGTTGAGCGGTCTGCCAAACTTGTTCTCAGCAAAATTTTCTGGTTTAAAATCTCATGGTCTCCCAAGGGAAGGGCCGGACCAATTCGTCGACAGCGCCAGCGAAGACTGACAGCGGACCCATAAAATGGCAGGGTCAGGTGAGTAGCAGGTGCACTGAGTACCCCGCATAACGGTTATGGACGGGCGTTAAAACTGGGGTGCCATCCACTTGTCCAAATGGACAACTACATAGAGTTGGGTATTCAACCTCGGGTATCCATCACGTTTACCAAATACTCTACAGACTGAACTAAATGGCTCCTGAAAATTGTGCATCTGTAGATAAGTCGATGTTCATTATCGTGTTAAGCGGTCTGCCAAAATTCTTTAGAGCAAAATCTTCTGGTTTAAAGTCGTCTCATGGTTTAAAGTCTCATGGTTTAACGTCTCATGGTTTAACGTCTCACGGTTTAACGTCTCATGGTTCATGGTTTAACGTCTCATGGTCTTCCGATGACGTTCTGGACCAATTCGTCGACAGCGCCAGCGAAGACTGACAGGGACCCATAAAACGGTAAGGTCAGGTGAGTAGCAGGTGCACTGCGAACCCCCCATAACGGTTTTGGACGGGCATTAAACCTGGGGAAGCCATCCACTTGTTCGCACAGGATCAAAGGTTCCACCTACAAGTACCAACTACGGGTGGTGAGACTGAGACGGAGCAAAGTGAGCATCCGAGAGTGGAACCAGTTCAAATGGACATAACACTCGATCTAAAAAATGACTTTTCTGTTGCTAACAATTTCATTATCAGAGTGTGTGTGTGTTTTGTTGTTGTTTGTTTTTTAATTTTTTTTTAAACAAAAAAATTATGTTCATTAAGTGCAAACTTTAGTCAAAAGGAAGTGAAGACAAGGAAGATGTAATTTATAGTGTCGTTAAATATTTAATTTTTTTTTTCATCGCAATAAATAAGATGTTGTGAAACTTCATATTTTTCACCGTGAAGCAATAGACATTTTTTTTTGTCTGCAACATGGTGCGTTTAAACGAAATTCTGAAAAATGGGAAATTCTCAATTACCTCGTGTTCATTTTTTTTTGTCTGCAACATGGTGCGTTTAAACGAAATTCTGAAAAATGGGAAATTCTCAATTACCTCGTGTCATATAACTAAGACGATAGTTTTGTCATCGATCCTTTTTTCCCCACTTGGCATTGTGCAATGCTAGATACCGGTTTCCACCGTATCATTTTAATATCATATAGAGGTACACAAAAAGGAAGAAGAACCTAGACAAAACAATACAGTTAGACTCAAACAATGAGCAGTCGAAAATACAACCACGACTTTGATTCATACTTAAAATGTGACCAAAGCCATTTCGAAACAAAAACTGGAATCTGCGAAATCCTTATTATATAAATGCACATGGATCGGTGGTGGCAGAGTTTGAGTACTACCGTTATTTAATAAATAAATTAACAGGAAAACAAGAAGGTACGGTTTCTTAAATGAAAGCGTTGGTAATCTTAAGTTTGTGAATTTCGAATTTCGGTGTTTTTATATCTGGACATGGAGGATGGAACAAAAAAAGGATAGGCTGACTTGGGAAGCGGTATTGAGAGGGTAAAAAGTCGGGGATCAATTATTGGCTAACTTTATTAGAGGTGCATTACAAAGAAGCATTATCTCACAGCTTGGAGGCTGAATAAAGGGAATGATTAAAAAGGGAGACTTAAAACACACCGAGGAAAGGCTAGAGTACTTTATTTAATCAGAAACCATATGCAGAATAAAGATAGAACTGAAGAAACACACAAACAATAAAAAAAAGTACACAGGGCAGCAGAAAAGGATTAGAAAAGATGAGGAAAACAACAACAGAAAAACAAGCCGAACGGTTCGAGAAGACATCAGAATAACACCAAGGCTTCCAGCAGAGAGAAGTTTACTTTGAGCGAGTGTGACTCGCCATAATGGTGGGTGCTTAGCCGCTTGAGAGTGAAGTAGTGGCATGTCCATTCAAAACTATTATGGTATGGGTCCTATATACATCTTCCTTTTTTCCTAGATGAATTTGAGAAGGAGAGGGAGAGACAAAAAGAAAAAAATGAAGGGAAAAGAGAGAGAACAAGACAAAGCGGGAACACGAGAGAAAGAAAGAAAGAAAGAAAGAGAGAGAGAGAGAGAGAGAGAGAGAGAGAGAGAGAGAGAAGAAGAAGAAGAAGAAGAAGAAGAAGAAGAAGAAGAAGAAGAAGAAGAAGAAGAAGAAGAAGAAGAAGAAGAAGAAGAAGAAGAAGAAGAAGAAGAAGAAGAAGAAGAAGAAAAAAGAAGAAGAAAAAAGAAAAAAAAAGAATAGAAAGAGATAGACGGAGACGGAAGACAATAAGGACAGGCACAGGAGTTTAACCCCTTATAACAAGAAAAGACGTAACAACTTAAACCAGAATAGACCCCTTGTAAAAATGCTGACATTTCAAAAAAAAACAAAAAAACAAGAACAAGGTAATGCAGCACAAGATCAACTAAGCGAAAGAAGCAACAGAAAAACAACAACAACAACAAAAATAGGCTGTTTAAAAAAGGAAAGTTCGGTTTTGGAAATTGCCTCTTCTCGAATTTCGTCTGTCAGAAACATTAACAACTGCGTTGCAACGCCATGCCGCCTTGAGTTTAAACCTCATCCTTGCGCCATTAAACCAACTTCTCAAACTGATTTTTTATAGTTCGTCCACCTCTAGAACCTACTCTCTCTCTCTCTCTCTCTCTCTCTCTCTCTCTCTCTCTCTCTCTCTCTTATTAACCCTCTTTCTTTTTTCCTTCTGTGGTTGTCAATTCGCGTCATCATTTTTTTTTCATTTCTGCTTTTCATTTGTATTGCCCCCATCTTCTTTCTTCTCTGATTATCACCCTTCTAACCGAAAACAAAAATCACACAAAACAAACAGAAAATGTTTTTTTTCTTTCTCTTACGTTAGATCTATGTTTTTGGGCTTTTCTCTTTGTCAGCTTCCCCTCTTTCTCCTCTCGAGTCCTCGTCAATCATTCTATGATAGTGGCTTTACTTCAAGTAGAGATGGGATGAGAAGAGACCAAATCCCACAAACAATATTTATATAACACTGGACCCCATCTCTTCATTACCACACTAAGACAACTTAAACTGTGCAATCTGGCAACAGCAGACAATCATCAGGCATGAAAAAGAGAGAGAGAGAGAGAGAGAGAGAGAGAGAGAGAGAGAGAGAGACCGGCTGTTACGAAGCGGATAAAAATTTCAAAACAATATTTTTGAACAGTGGCCATGTCCTAAGCCCTTCAAGAAAATATAAAAACTGAATCTGACGTGGTGGTCTCAGCTCTTCAAAAAAAGAAATTACACAAGATCAATTCCTGGTTATGGCAGCTGTGGCAATCGGCTTAATGTCACACGCAGGCACAGGGTGTCTGGGTGAGGACCAGCAGAATTATGGAGTGGTTGAGATTTTGTGTCAGATAGATATATATACATGTACACACAGCTGAGATTCTAGAGAGTTTAAAAACATATTCTATTTAAAGAGACCACTCGGATATTTCAAAACACTGTCGAAAGCTACCTTTGAAAGGTTTCTGACATTGCAAAAAAAAACAACAAAAACAAAAAACACAACAGGATAAATGTTGGCTAATAGCAGGATGCTTATGGTGTATGTGTGTGTATAGGTATGTTGGGGGTGGGGGGTGGGGGGGGGGGGGGGGGGGGGGGGGGGGCGTGGGAGTACTCAATGTTAAATAAATTTAAATCTAAAGAGCCGGGGTGCCGTTACTCCAGCTGCTGTTGTCAAGAATGAGTGCGGGGGTACCGCAGTACAGTGTATTACTAGTAATGGTCAGTGCATGCATACCACTGAGTGCAAACAACAGCCAAACTACACTCACCGTCTGCCCATATTGTGGATGAGGTAAGAAAAGGGGGTTGGGTTAAGTTTAGTTTGCGCGTCATCTTAAGTGCCTCTTTTTAGACTAACGAGCTATTCATGACAAAACAAAAAATTTCCCTGCTAAAAGTTGATATTCTCAATTATTATGCATCGCATAAAACCGAATGCCTGGGCACAAACTTAAAATTCTACAGATATATAATCGATAGGGGCTTGATTTTATATAGTTTAATGGGTTTTATTCCCTTTGAACCAACTCTACTTAATCAACTTATAATGCTCTACGTAGATATCGATATTTTCAACAATTTTTGAACGAAATGGAGTGGTTTTCTTGTATATTGGGCATTCTCTCCAAAGATAAAGCAGTACCGCTTCCCCCCTCCCCTCGAAAAAAAAAATTTAAACAAAAATGGCGACGTTGAGTCATGATCGCCTACATTCGGTCTTGGAAACTTTAGTGTACAGTCTGTTGATGAGGTTGTTTGGTGCGTGTGTTTTGAATGAACGCACAGTGTAAATTTCCAATTACATAATTTGCATACCGTTCCACTAGTGCCAAGCAGAGCGTACGCTGTGCTCACACGGTAACTGCGAGGTGTGCAACAATTAGCAGCTGTGTAACCATTCTGGCTAGGTTGGTGAGAAAGCACGCGTTCTATGACGTCAATGCTGAAGGTCGACTAAAAGGTAATACATGAGTCATGGAAGACAATTTTCACCTTGCACCAACAGCCTTGAAATGCGAAACCTTTGGATGATGCACGATGCACCCGATGCCTTCTGGTTACGATAGACAGCAAGACAAGGCGTGATTGTGGGAACAGACAGGAACCATCTGGAATATTATATAAACTCTACTGGCTTTGTTTATTGCTTGGCCTATAACGCCAGCACTATATTGGTAATATTGGTGACTAGTTCCAAGATTAACGTCTGACAAATTACGAGCTGAGGAGACTCTACAAAAATAGATTTGCCATTGTATACAACCGCCAACATTTAGCTTGCCTTGGTTTCATTGTTTCTTTATCATCCATTGTCTTCTATAAGACTATATCGTGGACGTGGTCCAAGACTAATGTCTAACAATGTATGTGACACATCGATCATGACTAACACCAAAGCAACTAGCATGAAACGTCTGAACGGGAGCTCCCCCCCCCTCTCTCTCGCTCTCTCTCTCTCTCTCTCTCTCTCTCTCTCTCTCTCTCTCTCTCTCTCTCTCTCTCTCGATATGCATAATAAGTTCAAACGAACGGTTTGGGGGAGTTCAAGACGATAATTATGGAAGATAACGGGGTGTTTTTTCCCTTCTGTTGCTTCTTTTTTGTTTGTTTTTTAATAAAGCTAGAAAACAGCAGCCGTTTCTTTTATGAAGACCTGGTATACATGGTATCACGAGGCAAACGGGGTTTTCCTGTTGTCACGACGGCGTTACAGTAATAAAGAAAATCAGCAAGCTTTAGTGTGTATACCGCTTATTTATTTATTTATTCATTTATTTTTTAGACAAGCACATTTCGATAAGCTTTAAATCTGTTTCCCAAAAGAACCTTATATAAAAGCTAAAAAAAACCACCCACATAGTTATAATATTGACATTAAATACAAAGTATAAAAAGATCTCTAAACATCATTATCTTCACTTGAAAGTTGAGATTGCTTGATTTAGAATTTTCTAGTTTTCATTGGAACCACCATTCAGTGTTTTAACACCACAATGACATTGATGAGGAGAAATCCATGAACTGGACCATCAAGGTTCTTGTCGGAATGAAGCTGACCAAATGCACGGGAGATGGACTAGAGGGGAATGCCTAGAAAAACAAACCAATCACATTCCATATCATTAGGCATGACTATGTACGCAGCTAAAGAAAAACCTACTCAAATTGACTTAGCAAAGCCCAAGAGGTTGGACAGGGCTAAATCAGCGATCTTCTAGAAACAACAATTAGGCACACAAAAAAAGACCTAAATAAATAGGGGATGTTGATTGGAATGTGAAGCCAAGAAAAGCAAAGCATCAGCGGTCATTCTCAGAAGGAAAAACCTCAGAGCCTTTTCAAAAACATACACGTTTACATTGGGCCCAACTTGAGTGACAGGAAACCACAAATGCCACAGTAAAGGCAGGCGCATTTTTGTTCTTGTTTTGTTGTTGTTGTTTTTTTGTCTTTATTAAGAAAAGTGGCCATCGCAATGATAATAAAAAGTTCAAAGTAACATTTAAAACGAATTTTTTGAGGATACGCCATTTCACCCTGACAGAACTTTACTATCCAAACACAAACGCATTGGGATGTTAATACGCGTATAAATGGGATCGAACCTTGGCCATCCTGCTCATCAGTCCAGCGCTTTACCGACTGGGCCATGTGGCGCCCAATATTCCGGTTTAAGACACGGCTGCTACCCTTTCATGGTACACTAGCCCACGCCGACAGGACTTCACTAGCCAAACACGGGATCGAACCTAGGACACCCTACTCGTCAGCCCAGCGCTTTTCCGACTGAACTACCTGGGGCCCCATCCCACCGGGTATAGACTAGAGACACGGCTGCTGCCCTTATCAAGGTACACTAGCCCACACCGACAGAGCTTCACAAGCCAAACACCTTGTACGGGATCGAACCTAGGACTTCCTGCCCGTCAGTTCAGCGCTTTACCGAATGAACTATCTGACGCCCCATCCCACCGGGTATAGACTAGAGACACGGCTGCTGCCCTTATCAAGGTACACTAGCCCACTTCAACATGGCTTCGCAAGCAAACACCTTGTATGGAATCGAACCTAGGACATCCTATCCTGCTCGTCAGTCCAGCGCTTTACCGACTGAACTATCTGGCGTCCCACCCCACACGGCTGTTGCCCTCATCAAGGTACACTAGCCCACACCGACA
>RQTK01000803.1:45640-62560 GCA_003991915.1 Elysia chlorotica | reverse complement strand
GAGAGAGAGAGAGAGAGAGAGAGAGAGAGAGAGAGAGAGAGAGAGAGAAGAGGAGAGAGAGAGAGAGAGAGAGAGGAAAGAGAGAGAGAAGAGAGAGAGAGAGAGAGAGAGAGAGAGATCTCTCTCTCTCTCTCTCTCTCTCTCTCTACTCTAGTCCCTGGCCCTGTGCCTTCACCCTGTCCAGCTAATGGCACTCACAGGCAGTCTGGGAGCAGGTGAGGGTTGTTTCAATGTTTGCTCTAGCCCAGCTCCTCATGACCCTAAGGACAACACTGAACATTCCTGACATGGACTACAACAATAAACAGTGCACTGACGGACTCTTGGTGCAGTTCAACTTGGTCGGATAGAATCACTGAGGGATCCCAGCGAAAATAAGAGACGTTTAGCCGAAATGGGAGAGAGAGAGAGAGCGAGAGAGAGAGAGAGAAAGAGAGAGAGATAGTAGAGAGAGAGAAGAGAGACAGAGACAGACAGACATAGACACAGATAGGCAGGCAAAGAGCTTTGCCTTGACCGCTACGGAAATTAGGCCTTAACATGATATTGCTGCAACTGATCATAACAAAAGGGAGGAAACATAGCGCAAAGATCGGGCCAGAGGAAGCGCTCTTTACTCTGCGGCAATTCTCCAAATAAAACTAAAGGAGAAAATGAGCAGACCTTAGTTGTTACCGACTATCATGATAAATAAATACAGAAATTGGCAGCACTGGTAATAGGCTCAAGCATAAAAAGCTAGACTACGTGATAGCTGAGTTTATGGAGTGTAATAAAGGAGAACAAAGTAAAGACAGATGCTAGACGGAAAACAGAGACATACACAAACATGGCAATGGCATTAAGTGAATAGGTTGTCAGGCAAACAGACGTTAAGTTGATCCACATCAAGTAAGATGCCTGACCTAATCTCTTTGGTAATATTGATAAAACCTTGAGTGCATGATTGTATAGTTAAATATTGCAAGACTATACGACTGATTAGTGAAGGCATTCTATCCCGATAACCTCTTCATGCTACTGCAGGAGAAGTTACTATAAGCCTGTATAAGCCCGCTACGCTAACCGCCATCATTAATTTTGCCTTTGATAGATCTACCGGAACCCATATAAGACATTGATGGCTTTCGCAGACCTAAATATTCCCAATGGAAGTTGCTGGTTGGGTGTAAAAGTAGGAAATGTCTTAATGGAGAATCAAAATCTTCCTCGGTGCGTTTGTCCAAAGTGACGTCACAAGACGTGTTTCGTGCAACAACCCGATTAGATTTAATGAGTGCACATCAAGGTCCGTTTTGGTAAACTATGGCCCGTCTGTAGCCTGCAGAGTTTGGCGAACGGCAATTCCCGCTTTATGTCGAAGACTGGCAGACGAATTGTGCACCCAGATACGGGTCTTTAGTGTTGGATTTGCTTTCATATCATTAGGTTGTATGCCTGTGTTTAACAGTAATACGGGAAAATAGCTTAACATGGTTGTTTAATGTCCTATGCTTTATTTTGAAAAAAAAAAAACCCACAAAAAGACAACTTTAGAATGGCTAATGGAAAAATATCACATATATGTCCAAAAGGGTTCTAAAAGGTGAATTGTCTTGTAAGAGTCATATTCAAGGCTACCTTTTCATCTAAACCTACATAACAATAAGCAATTAAGGGCCACGTAAATAGACCGTTAAAAACTGTTTACCTAAAAGTAAAAGGTAATTATCATTGATCAGCCAGTCTGTAAACGAGGTATTCTATTGCAATCTCGCATTACCCGCAATCCATAAAGGTCTCCGTAAATAAGTACCTAGGTAATTCATGCCATTACCATTATGATTGTCCTTGATCAAGTTCACTCCCCACGAGTGGGGAAAAGGTCAAGTATACCCGACTATGCACACGTTATGATGACTGTTAATAAAGATGCCACGATTATTTTACATCAATTCTCATGCTTTCCGTTGTATTATTACAGAGAGAAGTTGTGCACTAAAAACATCACATCAGTGCGGAAATATTATTATCCTTCATTCTCTATAGAGGGAGGAAGAGAATTATTCATGGCATTTGCGATATAAATAATTAACGGATGAAAGAGGGTTGGGGTTGGGGGGGAGTAATGGTAGGGAGAAGGGGGAAAGAGGGGCGACGGTAACATTGTCAACGAATGTTCTGAACATTGGAATCTCAACAGGTCTCCGGGAGACATTGTGATTATGTTTAAAGAGGTGGAGCGTGTGTGAATAATTAGATGCGATTGCAGTACATAAGCATAATTGATTTGAACTAAAAGTGGGCAAGTCCGGGGAAAAATAAGAGCGAAGGTTTTGATAAACGGGAAATTCCTTACAAATTATAATAGAGCCACCAAACATGATTTGTTTTTGTCTTTTTATCTGGCTGTTCTCTTTGTCTCCGTTCAGTTTTTCTTGTTTCCTAACTCTGCACCACTTCTTAAATTTTCTTTCCGTCTTGCTGCAGGCACCTTTGCTTTAAAAAAAGCACTGACAAATTGCTCTCTCTCTCTCTCGCTCTCTCTCTCTCTCTCTCTCTCTCTCTCTCTCTCTCTCTCTCTCTCTATCTATCTCTGCGCTCTGCTTTAATTTGCCTCTTTTGATCCTCTATCTCTAAATTACATCTTTGACAAAGATCCTAGTCTTCCTTTTTCGCTTTTCCTTCATTTTATTATTGCTCTATCGATGATTCCCTACAAACTCAATAACTCGCTCTAGGGCTTTTTGGAATCTTTGTTGCTCTTGCCAATCTTTTCCTAACATTTCTTACTAACGTGTAATCTATAGCCTGAGGTGTGTGAGGGATTGATGAGGGACTGTTTACGGGATCGGGGAGTCATTATTACAGAACAAAATGATACATTACTCCCCTCTCCCTCCCCCCGCCCCCCTCTCTCCAGCCTCTCTCTTTCTCTCTCCCCCTCTCACTCTCTCTCTCTCTCTCTCTCTCTCTCTGCAGCCTCTCTCTCACTTTCTCTCTCCTTCACTACTCATGTCCGAAACCCGCCTTTAGAGTCAAGGCTGTGATAATGGACAGAGATTTCAGAAAGGTCTAAAACAATGGCCGTCCGTCATCCATTCCGGGTAGCTTTTACCTGAGTGAGATTAGATGGTCATTTGGAAATAGTTGATTGATAGTCATTCAGAGACCAATGGATGGGGTCAGAAAAGGATAAAAAACGGGAAGGGAGAGAGAGAGAGAGAGAGAGAGAGAGAGAGAGAGAGAGAGAGAGAGAGAGAGATAGAGAGAGGGAGAGAGAGAGAGAGAGAGAGATGAAGAGAGAGAAAGAGAAAGAGAGAGAGATGAAAGAGAGAGAGAGAGAGAGATAGAGTAAGATAGAGAGAAAGAAAGAGAGAGAGAGAGAGAGAGAGAGAGAGAGAGAGAGAGAGAGAGAGTGTGTTAACCAAGCTGCGTCTTGCTCCATGCTTCCAGCACCTCTGTTTGAGAAAGCCACCTACTAATTTCCCTAAAAGCTTCGCATGCCAGCCAAGGCCTTGTCGCGGTAACACTGAGAGAGAGAGAGAGAGAGAGAGAGAGAGAGAGAGAGAGAGAGAGAGAGACCATTAATCAAATACACGGCCAAGTCTAAATCTAGATCTAGTATAGATCTTTAGTTCAGTTATTTGTTTTCCTAATGCCCGTGATTAGTACCAAAGCTATATCGCAGACGGGTCCCAAGACTTCCATATGACAATTCACGATGCTACCACGACGAACGTCGGCCCACCCACTGGGGGATCAGACCCCAGACCTCCCAAAAGGAATATAACCCAAGCGGTAACTTGACTGTCAAACAAAGAATGAGGAAGAAAAAAGAACCTCAAATGTAATACTGACAAACTATCATTTAAAAGTAGCTTCGCCTTCTTTCTCATAATACCAATGTATAATAGAACCTCGACTTTCTTACTAAAATTTAATGTCCACAAAGAATGTTATATAAGCAACAGGCACCACAATATAGCTCTCCTCTCCGCAATTGTGAAATAATCTATTCTAAATTTATACCCTTGATCTAAATCCCAACTTCCGTTCCGATAAAAACCTGCCAGAGACCGCATTATTTGGTAGGGCATAGGGCGGCCACATTCAGAATTCCTGGCTCTCATTCTCTCAATGGAGGCCGAGTTTCGTGGGATACACTGCTACTGCTCCACAAAAACAAACAGCCATACCAGGTTATAAGATATTGAAAAGAGAAGTGGGCAGCTTTGTTCCAATTGTTCCAATACTTTGGGCACTTTAAGTTGCACATCGATTGTTACGGGTTGAGTTCAGATGGGATGGTTGCTTAGCACTATATAAATTATATTGTGGGCGGGTCCCAAAACTATGGCCTGATAATTTTATGTGCGGCCATACATAGACAGTGCACTGAGTACAGGAATACCACGACTACTGTTAAGGCTTCCTAATCATAAAATAATGCGAGGCCCAATATCCTATTCGTAGAGTGAAAAATGTTTGAAAACTTAGATTCAATAACATTTATCAACAATCTGTGGTCGGAGAAAGACAGAACTCTCTCTCTCTCTCTCTCTCTCTCTCTCTCTCTCTCTCTCTCTCTCTCTCTATTTCTCTCTCTCTCTCTCTATCTCTCTCTCTCAGCTGTACTGTCTTATAAACAAATCCTCTACACCGACTTGACACCTAGAATGGCATACTCGGTATGTACCTGGTGAAAATAATTATAATGAACAAGTCTAAACAAGAAAAGAACCAAAGCCGTCTGATCGATCGGGAATCGAACCCGAAACATTTCCATTAAAAGCTGCACGCTCTACCGCTGGACCAAGCCGTGGGCGGTAATGACGGTAATTTGGTTACCTTTGCCTTTTGCTAATCACCGGCCCACTTCTCTGATCCCCAGCTTTCTGAATCCAGACTCTGGCGTGAGTTCCGCGTGAGGGGCGTCACCCGAAATCTCTACTCACGATCGCACTAGGCAAGCTTAATTACCATGGGTGGAGGCCGCATGAACACGTAACACCAGGACAATATCTGATTATCCCAGGGTCCGGGGGAGAGAAAGAAAGGCAGAGAGAGAGAGAGAGAGGGAGAGAGAGAGAAAGAGAGAGAGAGAGAGACAGAGATAGAGAGAGATGGTGGGAGACTGGGCGTTTACTATGCAGTCTAGTAGGCTTACAACTATGTTTAGAATGCTAGTAGAGAATCTACTCTCTCTCTCTCCTTCTCTTCCTCTTTGTTCTTTTTTCTCTCTCCCTTTCCCTCCCTCCCCCTCTTCTCTATTTTTTAATGCACACAAACACACTACACCTCTCCTAACATACTTGTGTAATAATTATTCTTCCTAGATCTCCGAGATGAGGAAGTGTCAATAGCAGACAATGCCATGGCTTTAATAGAGGTATCATCTCACAACAAAACTTGCAATATTACATCGTGTTTCTGTACCGTATACATACTCTCCGCAACTCACTAAGTAACAAGACCGGCGTACCAACAGATGAATCAGTCGCGTACAGGGCGACAATGTTGAGTACCGTACTCACCTGTAAATATAATCCACAGCGCCGATATAAACATCCTGCGTCTCGGTGTTGACGGTCAGCTTGCGGAAACTCCCATTGCTGTAGGGGGTCTCAAACACAGACGCTATGTAGCTCGAGTCCAGAGCGCCAGTCAGGGCCACGTCTCCGATACACACCAGGAGGGCCAGCCAAAGAGCCGCACTAGTCCAGGTCCGCCGAAACATTCCGGGTTCACATCTTCTGCTTTCGGCTGCCATAATATCCATAGCTAAGAGACCATCATGTGCTCTAGAAAGAAAAGAATTGAGAGAAAAACGATTAAATTTATTATCTATTATGCTGAAATTTTTCTGTTATTAAAGGAGTTGAAATCTCTATTACGAAAGGCTATAATTGTTAAAATGCAATGGTCTTAATGCTTTTTTTTTTTTTTTTTTGCGTCACCTTGATATGCCATGCAACTTTTAGCAATACTTTTTCTTAATTTAATCTAATGTCTCTTTAAGTTGGCAAGGTAGGTTCTATACTACTATACGACGCATGTTCTGCAAAAACATTCCTTGAAACAGTTTACGACTTGCCGGATGATTATGGGTGAACACACAAACACACACACAGAAAAGCAAAACACTTCTAAGAAAAAGGTGGAGAACCAGAATTCATAAGATCCCGGAGAACCCCCCGGTGTAACTGAGTATGTAAACTGCCTGACCGCACGCGACTCGAGCCGAGTTCTGGTTGTCTGGGTGTGTGTGGACTGTTAAATCACATGTTTTAAAATTCAAATGTAGTTCCCTGTGGCCCTGGGATCATGCTAAAGCATCCCTTAGGGATTAACCGCAGCTCTACTAGATACCAGGGCTGCCACACTAGCCACTGCCAGACACCAAAGTGCACACTTATACACAAAAATATGTAACAGAATGCATACAGAGACGCTTTATTCCGTAATTACGCTGTAGATATGGAGGGTTAGCAGCTGTGAAATATGGAGGGGACGGACGCAGAATTTATGGAGCTGTCAAAAAAGTCTGAGTGGAGAACGTAAAGAACAGAGCAGAGTGGAGCAGAGATGCAAAAAAAGTTCTGTTTCTGTCCTGTCTGAAGAATTTATATGGCAGCTCCTTGGGCAAAGGCCAGAATTTTTATGAAAATCTTCCGCAAAAACAAAAAAAAACAGTCAAGAAGTTGTACGAGTGCTATGAATTTACAGACACTTTTGGCTCTTGTTCGATTTCCTACCGCATCAATGTGAACGGACTGAGGCAGTAGCAGGTAAAATTGTCAGACGTTAATCTTAGAACCTGTCCACGAAATAGTCTTGCGTTGATGCATATCATGGACGTGTATAAAATAAACCAAACCAAAACACGCTTCACTAAACAATCACTCATCTATAGATGCTTATTAACTATTTAAGACTATGGCTAACTTAATTGTTGTCAGAGGTTAATCTTGCGGCTCGTCCACAAAATAGCCTTGCTGCTAATTGAAAACGTCTAGAAATATTTTTAACCGAACCATGATTCACTTGTCACTCATACATGACAAGATAGTGTCCATATTAACCATTAAAAACCGAGACTGGCCTACTTGTTGTCAGTTACCACCATCTTCTTCGCCATATCCCAGCAATCCTGCTAACAGCGAGTAGTCAACACCAGTGCAGCTCTGAGCTCGCGGCTGGCCATCGCTTTGTACTCGTTAAGCGGATTAGTAGAAGTCGCTACTACGTCGGGGATTTAGTCTTTTGGCAGGGGAAAAAAGGAGGGAGATACCTTGAAAAGGTGGAATGGAAAGATAGTAAGGGGGCGGGCAGAGAGAGAGAGAGAGAGAGAGAGAGAGAGAGACAGAGACAGAGACAGAGAGCACAGAGAGAGAGAGAGGAGAGAGAGAGAGAGAGAGAGAGAGAGAGAGAGAGAGAGAGAGAGAGAGAGAGAGAGAGAGAGAGAGAGAGAGAGAGAGAGAGAGAGAGAGAGAGAGAGAGAGAGAGACGATATGTGGCATTTTTTTTAGTAATTATTAAAAGTGAAAGATTTAACTTCCAGACGACCTTAATACCCTCAAATTGAAAATTGGAAAAGTCACTCTACATAATAAGATTATAACGAGATGCCACACAAAAGCGGTTTTGTAAAAGCTGGGCTTTTTTTTTCATACGTTCATTGAATGATTATATGAAAAAAATGTTTGTTGGTGTAATCTTTCATTCTACTGGAGAAACAGGGACAAAATACCATTTAGTGTATTCAGATCGTTGGTTGTTTGTTTGTTTTTGTTTTGGGTGTTTTTGGCGCCCCAAACTAAATCTTCACTACAAAAGGATTGGTAAATTTTAGATGTGCTTTCGGATTCATTCCATTTCAAGCCCGTATTTCTTGAGAAACCCACAAATGAACATTTAAAGACTCAGAGTAAGCCCATTGCCAAACACAAAAAGGTAATCCCTGTTAGCTTTGAAGGTGTGGGTATTTATCTAAGAGTGTGGGGTGCTGGGGTGTCTATTTGAGGGAGTGGCTCGTTACTGATAGCAATGCTAGTTTTTACAGAATAATTTTTGTTTAATAAGTTTTCAACCATGAAGTTTATACTTGAACACAAACAGTCATCAGTGATAACGAACTTTGCACTGAAACTCAAAACAAAGCCATATTTCATTTACGGAAGCCTGGGGGAGCTGCGTGGAACAACGGAGGAGTAGGAGGGGGGGGGGAGAGGAGGAGGAGGAGCAGGAGGAGCAGGAGGAGGAAGATGAGGAGGAGAAAAAGAAGAAGAAGAAGAAGAAGAAGAAGAAGAAGAAAGAAAGAGAGAGAGAGAGAGAGAGACAGACAGACNACAAAAGCTGACGTTCAAATGACGTGTTAAACCCACATCTCCGTTGAACACTTTGGCGCAAGCACAGGGTGTGTGAAAACAATGATTTGTCTAAACCGTTAACAGAACGCATTATCCAAAGTTATCAAGACCAAACCAGACTATGACGTCAATAATGTCTCCTCATAGGAAGCTAAAAACTGGTTCTGTAATAAGGAATTGTATATCAAGAGATATTTTACAATCCATACACTACAATAATGGTTCACGCTCGCGAGATCTCTTTCCATCTAGCTATGAATACAGCTAACTTAAAAATTTTAACAAAACGAGAACATAGAAATTATTTAATTGAAAATCTACACCTGTGTGCCCAAACCAGGTACACAAAAATCATGGCCGTTGCAAAATATCTTACATAACAGACAAAAAAGTGGACGGGAAAAAAAAGTTCTCCGCAGCAATCTGACATCTTTTGAAGAAGGGGAAAAAAAAAGTACAAGTATAATAATTATGCGCTCTTTTTTACGATTGGACGGCAGTAATCGATCCATATTTTGCGGACACACCAGCGAGCGTATCTATTGGGAAAGTATCAGTACGAGCTAGCGACCTGGCCTTATTCCGAGTAGACTTAGTTACTCTAACCTACCGTGATCGCTTACTTCCGCATCTCCGTGTCTTAGCGCGCATTGATTTTTATCTCTCTCAATTACGGCTCAGCATGCCTGCCTGGAGATTGGCATCGAAGGTCGCTCCATGACCATGACCCCAAGCAAACTCTGTCTTAACCCTTTGGGTGCTGGCTAATAATTCATTTAGCTAGAATGGTTGTGGCGGTATTTCCTAACGCAAACTCTAGAAGAAGCAAAGCTAGCCCCTTGCACCCATGGGGTTAAGAAATCTTACGTTTTGCATTGTTTGATCTGTATATTGGATGGCAATAATACTGAAGTTACATTATGTAACGTGAGGCTCCAGATTGATTACTTTTGTGTTATAACGGTGACAAGGTTGGAAACGGTACTAATAAGCTATGGCTTCCTTGTTAATAGTTCACAGCATCGATTGTTAAATGAAAGCCTCTGTGAAGTCTCTCTCCCTTTCTCTCTCTCTCTCTCTCTCTCTCTCTCTCTCTCTCTGTCCGTCAGTCTGTCTCTCTGTGTCTCTCTCCTTGCCCCCCTCTCAGTATCCCTTTCTCGCTCTCTGCCCCCCTCTTTCCGTCTCTCCATTCTCTGGTTATTTTACTTACTTTAACGCAAACATTATCGCTTTACCACATGTAAAAATAACATCAGAAATATAAATGACCAAATTATTCTTTAGCCTGGTTGTAAACCTATATGTTTCGTCTCCCAGAAATCCCCGCCCCTCCCACCAACCACCGACAGCAGCAAGCCATCCCTGGCTTAGTCCGGATAGCTACACGTGACCGGTGGACAGTTTATGCATTGTGCATATATGCTGTGGTCACCGACACTAGACAAAGATTTCCCTTTCTCCTTGAACTCTGTAATCAATTCGCAGATGTTTCTGTATCTGTCTCTGTCTCTCTCTTGATCTCTCTCTGTCTCTGTCTCTTTGTCTCTCTCCCTTGTCTCTCTTTTTATCTATATATTTATTTCTCACTCTATATTTATATATCCATCAATCTCAATCTCTCTTCTTCGGTTTGTCTACCTTCCTCTGCTCCCCCCCTCCCCATCTTTCTTTCTCTCTCTCTATCTCTTTCTCTCTCTCTGTCTCTCTCTCTGCCTGTCTCCCCTTCCTCTCTTTCTATCAATATATCTATCAATATATGTATTTCTCACTGTATATGTACATACATGTATCTATCTCTCTTTATCTTTCTCTCTCACTCACACACACACACACACACACACACACAGAGACAGACACACGCACATGCACGGTATCCATCCAATATCGTATCTCAATCATTTTTGCTCTTTCTTGAGCTTATCAGACTCAGAGGGCATTGCTCTGAACCGAGGCTGTCTCTGGTATCCTCTCTCTGAACCCATAGCGCCCCAGACTGTCAAACAAGGATCTCTGCTATCACTGCTGGAAACGGCCATCTCGTCCCCTGTAACTAGTTGGGTCGGTGTTAGTATAATGTGACCGACTGAGACAGGAGTCATGGTATCACCGTCTTGTCTCGCGTGTGGCAGCACATAAAATTGTCAGACGTAAGTATTGGGGTCCGACGCCGTATAGCAATCCCTAGAGGAACCTCGGAGACGTTAAACCCTAAAGAGATCAAGAAAAAGACGGCCATCTCGCCCAGTAATGATCGCATAGATTTGGCGCACAGAGGGTTAATCAAGAGAAAGTCTCGGAATCGTATGTTACTTGTTATCCGTTTTAGCTATTGCAATAATTTAGCGAGACACTGCTTGCTGTAATGAAATCTATACGTGTATTAAAAACAGGAAGGACAATTAGAATTTCGTCCACCCAGACACAAAACACACAATTAAAATTTTTTTTAAAAAGGTTGTGTGCATTCGCATTTTTCTGATGCCTCTCACGACTAGAAATTTCAATATAAACTTCATACCTCGTCTACAAATCAAATATTGTGAGAACCAATGCCTTCCCTACACTCTGGGTAAGAGGTTTCAATGCGCATGACTGAGACTATCAAGTCTTTACAATAAAATCAAAAGTGAGAACCAAAACACTGTCCGCAAAATTTGCGGAAGGGAAAAGTTTCCATCTGAACAACTAGGAGGAGCCTCAAGCGTGAGTTTGTAAACACAAACACAATCCCAGTCTTGGCGGCGGTGATGACGATCGGATTGTTTAATCAAGCCGAGACGGGAGACAGCCGGCGGGCGGATTAATATGGTTCCGCTGGTTCTGTAGAAGGAATCCCTTCCCTTTCAATCCCAGACATAATCTGTTCCGCCGGAGAAATGCCTCGTACAAAACAATCTTTACTGTTTGAGAGAGCCACGCGCCGGTGCTTGTTTAAAAAAAATCGACGGGATTCGGATGGACGTCCGGAGTGACCCTGTCGGTGGCTGAGCGTGTATGAGTATGTATGTGTCTTCAATTCCCTCTATTATCTCTATTTCTCTTTGTCTGTCTCTCTCTGTCTTTTTTGCTTTAACCTATAATCTATCTATCTATAAGTATATATCTGTCTTTTTTGTCCTCTCCCCCCTCTCTCTCTCTCGCTGACTCTCTCTCTCTATTCCTCACTGAGATAGAAGGGGGGAGGGGGAGAGAAGATAGAACTAACAGACAAACATAAGACTAATTGATGGAGAAAGAAAGCAGGACACAAAGAGAGAGACAGACTCAGACTGACAGACAGACAGCGAGGGCGCAAGACAGACAGACAGAGAGAGAGAGAGAGAGAGAGAGAGAGAGAGAGAGAGAGAGAGAGAGAGAGAGAGAGATTGATACACTCACACAGAAACAGAGACGTGCAATCAGCCCAGCTGATGGTCCGAGTGTGGCCTTGTTGATTCAGGACCAGCGCTGTCGTCTCTTGCCTTAATTGAAAGAAAGCTTTCGCTACACGTCCACAATGGTGTGGACACACGACGGGAAGGCGCTCCTTCACGCTTTTTCACGCTGTTTCACGCTGTTTCACGGGCGTCTTCAGTTCTACAACTATTGACCGATTCCCGGATCAAACATCGACGTGATACCCAGAAAGTTGACTGCAGGAGTTATTTGAGAAACGTCCTTGTCTTGAAATACGCCTTGGGGTGGCTTGATTCCCAGAAAGTCGGAACAAGCCTGTCTGCCTTTTAAAGCCTGGTGTATTTTATTACCCTAAACAAAGCCGATTGTGACGCGGCATGGCTTCTCTTTACAGGGTCTTCTGTTGGTCGAAAACATGACAAATAGGAATGTGACGTGATAGGGGTTTCCCTTCTTAAAGAAGAATTTAAGCTTTGACGGCAACATTTTGAATTCGTGGTGGGAGAGTACTGACACCTTTCCAAGATTCAAAATTGACAATAATTCAAAACCTAATAAAGACGCCATTGCTATTATGTAATTAATTGCAGGTGCAATAATGTTCCATTTAAAACGATACAGCGATGTTGTGATTTAGAGAGCTATAGTGCTGTAAAATTGAAGCATATTATTTCGGCAATGGAATATTCTACCCTTGGTTATGAAGTTTGTGATTTTTTTAAATAAAATGGCTCTACATTAAATCTTGTTTAAAAGGTCGCTATTAAATTCCGCTGTTATTTGGAATAGGCATACGTTTCACCATTTTAAGTGTTAATGTTAATTAACAAGGAATCTTTTAAAAAATTCTAACGTTGTCTGGCCACATGTGATGCTCTTTAAAAAAGGGGGAATAACAAAATTGAAGCCAATGACTCCGGGAGGGATATTCAAATTTGAAGGTAAACTCATCCAAGTCAAAAGCTTTTTAACTGGATTCTTAAAAAAATAAAGGTTGGGAGAGAGAGAGCAAAAAAATTTACACTCTACGAAAGAGGTTTCAATGCGCATGACTGCGACCATCAGTTTTTACAACGAAATCAAAAGTGAAAACCGAACACCGTCCGCAAAACGTGGTGAGGGAAAATGTTTCCATCCGAACAACTAGGACTAAGCGGAGCGTCAAGCGTGAGTTTGTAAACACAAACCCAATCCCAGTCTTGGCGGCGGTGATGGCGATCGGATTGTTTAATCAAGCAGAGACGGGGGACAGCCGGCGGGCGGATTAATAATATGGTTCCGCTGGTTCCGTAGAAGGAATCCCTTCCCTTTCAATCCCAGACATAATCTGTTCCGCCTGTGAAATACCTCGTACAAAACAATCTTTACTGTTTGAGAGAGCCACGCGCCGGTGCTTGTTTAAAAAAAATCCGGGATTCGGATGGACGTCCGGAGTGACCCTGTCGGTGGCTGAGCGGGTATGAGTCGAGTGAGTTAATATGTCTCTGTCTGTATCTCTCTCTATTATCTTTATTGCTCCCCTCCCTCTCTATCTCCCTTTCTCTCTGTCTCTTTCTGTTTCTTTTTTATCTACCTACATATCTATCTTTTGGGGGGGGATTGGAGAAGATATAACTAACAGGCAAAAAGATATTAATTGATGGAGAAAGATAGAAAGCGAGACACAAAGTGAGAGAGTGAGCCAAAGAGACACAGAGAGCCGGAGATACAGACAGAGACAGAGAGAGAGAGAGAGAGAGAGAGAGAGAGAGAGAGAGAGACAGAGAGAAAGAGAGAGAGAGACAGAGAGACAAAGACAGAAGAGAGAGAGAGAGAGAGAGAGACGGGTGACATCGAGAGAGATTGATAGACTCACACAGAAACAGAGACGTGCAATCAGCTCAACTGATGGTCCGAGTGTGGCCTTGTTGATTCAGGACCAGCGCCGTCGTCTCTTGCCTTAATTGAAAGAAAGCTTTCGCTAGACGTCCACAATGGCGTGAACACACGACGGGAAGGCGCTGTTTCACGCTGTTTCACGCTGCTTCACGGTCGTCTTCAGTTCTACAACTATTGACCGATTCCCGGATCAAACACCGACGCGATGCCCAGAAAGTTGACTGCAGGAGTTATTTGAGTAGCGTCCTTGTCTTGAAATACGCCTTGGGGTGGCTTGATTCTCAGAAAGTCGGAAAAAGTCTGCTTGTCTTTAACAGCCTGGTGTATTTTATTACCCTAAACAAAGCCGATTGTGACGCGGTATGGCTTCTCTTTACACGGTCTTCTGTTCGTCTACAACATGACAAATAGAAATGAGACGTGATAGAGGTTTTCCCGCTAAAGAAGAATCTAAGCTTTGAATGTATCATTTTTAATTCGTGGAGGAAGAGTACTGAACACTTTCCAAGATTCAAAATGACAATAATTCAAACCCTAATAAAGACGCCAATGCTATTAAGTAATTTTTTGCAGGTGTAATAATGTTCCATTTAAAACTGAACGGCGGCATATCGTGATTAAGAGAGGTATAGTGCTGTGAAATTGAAACGGATTATTTCGACAATGGAATATTCTACCCTTGGTTATGAAGTTTGTGATTTTTTAAAATAAAATGGCACGATATTAAATCTTAAAACTAAAATCGATATTAAATTTCGCCGTTATTCAGAATAGGAATAAGTTCACCATTTTAAGTGTTTCTGTTAATAAACCTGGGTTTCCTAAAGAGAATCTTTAAAAAAAATTATAATGTTGTCTGGCCGAATTCATGCTCTTCAAAAAAGGAGAAATAACAAAATTGAAGCCAATGACTCCGGGAAGGATATTAAAATTTGACGGTGAACCGATCCAAGTCAAAGGCTTTCTTTTAAACGGATTGTTAAAAAATAAAGTTTGGGAGGGAGAGAGCAAGTTACAAGTTCGCACCAGCGGTTTCTTAATCTTTATTTTATCCGCTGTATAGTCGGTTACATGGTTTCGCTTTCCAAGATATTGGAGTGGTGGGAAAGGGAGAGAACTCACTAGACAAGCGATGGAGACGCTGCTATTCCGGTGGGAGAGATGAAGGACATGGTGGAAGAAAGAGCGAAAAGAGGAGAGAATGTGATAGGTGGGATGCACATTGGGAAGAAAGAAGGAGAAGAGTTGCACGTAAAAGCAAAGGATACTGTACAATGGTAAGAGAGAAAGTCCAACTAACAACGTATTCAATCAAACAGAAACAAAAAAAAATGACCGACAGACAAACAATTACATAGACAAGCAGAATGAGACATTTCACAAAGCAAACGATTTACATACGCGAGTAATTTGACGTTGCAACATCAGAAAACGGAAGGGCGGAAATGGTCCGTGGGGGAAATCGCGCCAGCCACTTGCGAGGCGAACGGAAAAGCCGACCCGAGTCGAGAGCAGAAACCGATTTTGAAGCAATTCCGAGCTCGGCCACAAATGAAATTTGAATTACCGACAGGAAATCAAAGACGTCCACACACATTCACTACTGGCTGCCGTGGCTGGTGGCTGGTGTCGACCTGAATGATTTGCGACGGAGCGGCCCAAACAAACGCTCTGTACTTGTCGCGGGCGGGTGGAAAACTCCCATTACAATTAATTTGTTGCAGTGTGAAAAGTCTCCCGGGAGCTGGAGTTACGTCTAAATGGGTGGAATTCTCTTTTCTTTTAAAGCCCATTTTCAACTAGACTGGTATAGAATGTTAAAATTGCTGATGGGCGTAAAACCAGAAAGGTGTTTTTTTTCTTTAAGACATTAGGAAAATGGACAAAACAACTTACAAAGTCATTAAGTTCACCGATTTTTTAAGGACTACTTTAGAAAATGTTTGGCCTTGACTGTCGAAGGATAAGAACAGTACTAGGGCACTAGTTCGATAAGTGGTTGGCTGCATACAATATAAAATGTTTCATTAAAACTCGTAAAACTGTTTCTTAGCTGATGTGTATTAAACATGATTGAAAGAGGATTTTTATTGATCACTTCGTATCTTAAATCAAAGGTGGGCTATGGTTTCACTAAGTAAAGGCACAAAGCTATTCTCTATTTTGAAAAGAGAATATTCACGCGAAATGAATTAATTAAACTTACGTTACAATTTCAAACTTGTCTCATGTTTTGAAACTAAAACAAACAAAAAACATGACGAAACAGGGTTGTTGACAATTATTGAACCCTGATAAAGATAGAACACAAAATGAAGGCACTATCTCGTAGTGAAGTGTCACAGAAAGAGAGTCCAAAACACATGCACGCCCGAACACTTACATAAACTTAAAACTTAGGAACTGGCTGTAGAACACCGTCTGGCCGCCATATTGACTGTAAGCAAACATCATTTAGTAGTTCGGGGCAGGAAATGATAGTGGGGGTCCGAGGTTATTTAAACTTAGATTCAACTTATATTCAAACAGAGCATGCAGAAGGTTGGTTGCACTGGTTTGGTTGAGTTGGCTTAGCGTCCAACGTCAGCGCCCAACATTAGATTATATTGAGGACGGATCTCAAGACTAATGTCTGATAATTGTACGCGCCGCCACACAGGGGCAGTGCTAGGATAATACGTCTGAAACTTTTACTTACGTCACACAACTATTTTTAGCTGCTTTGTATTAAAACATTATTGTTCAAAATTCTTCCTTCTTTAAGAGTGTCGTCTTTCATACTTGAAATTGGATAGAAATTACACTATTTAAAAAAAAGCAAAGGAGAAACGATTATAAAAAAGCACGTCCATTTCTGGAATACCCTGCATCTTTCACAAGGGGCTTTAATTAGGTATAATTTGTGGGGTTCTCTCAAACGCTCTACATGAAAGGAATGGAGCTCCTTCATATAATGCTTGCCGTGGTCGCGGGATCTTTAAAATCTCCTTTTATTGATCAGATGGTTTCCTTGGATGTTGGATGAGGAAAGGGGTGGCGATTGGGGGCCTGTCGTGGGCAGGATCTAGACTGGTCTGTACCCTGTACACGGCAGGGATGCTGAGAATCGATGCCTCGGGGGGAGCAGGTAATCCAGGTGTTAGAATAGCGTCTTGGGTTCTTGATCTGGTATTATAGGCTACATTCTGACAAGAGGCTAGACCAAACTATTCCTGCATTGCAACAACGTTGTTGTGGCAGTGGTTGTAGTTATTATTATTATTATTATTATTATTATTATTATTATTATTATTAT
>RQTK01000803.1:22777-35656 GCA_003991915.1 Elysia chlorotica | reverse complement strand
CCACTACCACTACTACTACTACTACCACTACTACTACTACTACTACTACTACTACTACTACTACTACTACTACTACTACTACTACTACTACTACTACTACTACTACTACTACTAATAACTGAACCTATACTACCATTTACAGAAGCGGGTTAATACCAGACACTATCCAGTGACCAGTGTAACCTGAGATGGGGATAACACCGAGATCAGTGTGGTCAGACTGATGGAACACAGACACGGGTGAATGTTATCGACCATAGATCCTCATAGATCCAGAATGTCTTTATTAATATTGTCTGCAATACCTATCTCCTGTAGATCTAAGTCAAGGAAGAGGCTTAAATCCAATAGTCTGGCTAGTTTCGTATGGACAAGTCAAAAAGAAGTCAATTAATGTATAAAATTCCAGTACAGGATATCACTTTCTTATTAAATGAATCTGAAACCTGGGATTGGTAATATAAATAAAAATAATGAAACTTATAACAATATTAATTAAAACAATATCAGTAATTGAAAAATCCTATGATAATAGGAAAGGGTGGATTCGAAATTCTGATATTTTTCAAGGTTGGGGAAACGGACTTTGCGAAATACTGACATTTTTCGTTTACGTTACTTCTTAAAATAGACAAGCAGAAGCTAAGATATTCCTACTTGTAACTTTCATCAGAACTATGGACATTCTTCTAGGCCGAGCGCACCGCAAAATGTCCAGGCTCTGACAGACAGAAGGGCAGACAGACGGCAGGTATTTTAATTAAAGTAATCCCATGGATCAAAGAGGTGGCCACATATACCCGCGCACTGCCCCAACACGACAGTCATTAATCTCAGAACGAGGCCCGCCTCTGTTTCAGCAACGTCTCTGAAAGGAGATAAGGAAGCTCGCAGTGGTCGAAATTAGCCCCGCCTACCTTAGATAAACCCTAATGATAGCTGATAATGTGTTGCCATGAGGTCCCGTTTTGGATATTCCAGCGACGAAGACAAAATGCTACTCTCAAAGCCAAAGATATAAAGAATCCTTCTTAAGCTCGCCTCCGGGAATTTCCGAGATTTATTTTGGTGCCGACCACGTGATAAGCTGAGAAAAAATGGGGCTGCGGGACTGAATGGAAGGTGAAAAAGTGGCTCGATGTTGGTGGTATGAGGTAAAGAGAAGGACAGACAGAGAGTGTGTCTGTGTGTGTGTGCGTGTGAGAGTGTGTGTGTGTGCGTGAGAGAGAGAGAGAGAGAGAGAGAGAGAGAGAGAGAGAGAGAGAGAGAGAGAAAGACAATATTATTATCATCATGCCTCAAATCATCATCGTTATCATCATCATCATCATCATCATCATCATCATCATCATCATCATCATCATCATCATCATCATCATCATTATCAACCTCACCCTCTGATCACTTTCACCATCATAACCGAATAAATTAACAGTCATTATGATCATAACGAACCATTTTAGACCAACGCCTGCATCTATTTATCAGCATCACGCTCGTAATCTACACTACACAATTAGAGCAATTTTATCAACAGCTGTACGTACATTCTTTCGAATCACAGGACCTCACTTTCATGATGAAGCGAGTCAAATGTGTACAATACATACGTTCACAAATGCGTTCGTCTTATTCCTATTCCCCACAATAACGACGCTAACTATGAAACTGGTCGTGTGCATGTGAGGAAAGGAAGCCAGCATAACAGCTAGAGATGACAGCTGAGAGTGAGTGCATTGGTCATAAGACCAGAAGCTGTCTTAGACACTTATGGTTATAATTATAACTATAGCAAATGTATTATAACCAGTTTCGCAATCGGCCTCGACATCTCTCAAAGTTGAGAGGGAGAGAGAGAGAGAGAGAGAGAGAGAGAGAGAGAGAGAGAGAAGAGATCGTAATAACTGGGGCATAAGTCAGACACGCGTGCAGACAATAAATCCTGCTTCTAAAATATACAACAACAAAAAGAAACAATAACAAAAAAACAAACAAAGGAAATACATAATATCGATTTTCGCCGTATATGAACCAGGAAATTTTGTGTGGAATTATAACCTGTTAGATAAAGACAGGCGATCCTAATAGGTGAAGATGTGACTGGTGAGAAAAATTTTGTTGTCTGATATACTTACAGGGTTACAGGATTTATTACTTTCAGACCAAGAGCAGTTAAGCTTCGTTCAGCTTAACCAATGTAGACACGACTCACATAACAACAAAACAACAGTAATATATTTTGCTGTACATGAATGTCTCTACCTTGCCGAATAACGTAAAAAATAAAGTCGACAGAAACAGTGAATAGCAAGTAACTTCATTTAAATCCATGCATTTGGTATCAAAGCAACAAATCATCAACATCTTGGAAAAGAAAAAGAAGAAGAATAACAACAACAACAACAACAACAACAATAACAACACCAGCAATAAAAATAACAACGACAGCAGCAATAACACCAACAACAGCAACAGGAATAGAAGAAGAAGAAGAAGAAGAAGAAGAAGAAGAAGAAGAAGACTAACAACAACAACAACAACAACAACAACAACAACAACAATAACAATAACAACAACCGCAATAACAATGACAACAACAACAACAACGACAGCAGTAGCAATAACAACAACAGCAACAGGAAAAACAAGAACAATAACAACAACAAAAACAACATTAAAAACACCAAAAACTAAAACAACGAAGAACAATGAACTCACAATTTTAAGCATAAAAATCCTCTTATGTGCAACTCGCGTATAATTATATAAACTGAACTCACTTAAACATCAGCTGACGAGCTTTAACTGCCAGGAGATCAAGCAGGAAAGGAAGGATCTCACTCCAGATTAAATAACAAACAATGAAATTTATAATCCAACCAAACAAACATCAAGTGCCTATCCACTGCGACTGGCGACGGCGCTACTTCTAGACAGGATACGACATTCTTCAGCCCGACCCGGGGGAGTTCAAGAACTGAGACTGGTTTAAGGCGGAAAAAAGAAAAACTTCTCCCGCTGCACTACAAATGACACAATGATCAAGTATTAGCTTTAAAATAAAAACAAACAAAAGATGCGTTAAAAGCAACTCAAGTACCGTGCGCACGATAGAGACAGAGTCTGGTTATTCAAGTTCATGCCACATAATTGCTTTTACGAAACTGGTTTGTCTTGCTAATTTTGAGGAGAAAAAGACAAGTGTCTGCATTGCCTTATGAACCCGTCAAAGTACATATATCATATTTTAAGCATCAAGTAGTACTTTTAAGGTGACCCCTCATAAAACTGAAAAAAACTAACGCCAAAGATTAAGGAAGTTTTACCGGTTCTTTGGACTCGACAGTAAACATGTTAATGTTTGTACGAGTGTATTATTATTCTAATAAGAAGGTAACGAGAATAACCTATGCACTATGTAAATATAACGCATATAAAGAACACCCTCAGCAAAATGCAGCACAACTGTCACAAAGAGCTGACAAACTTATGGAAACCAAACAAAGGCGTAAATATTTAAGGCAAGCAGTTTACAAGAGACTCGACTTAACGAAGAGAACGAAAATGGATTCTGTACTTAGTTTTTGTATAAATGAAGATTATGAAAGATAAATAGTTTACCATATAAAAAAAAACAACCACCATAAAACAAAACGTCCAAGCATTGTGTTAATCTGTGATTTTGAAATCAAGGTAGAGAATGATGTAGGGCCAGTCTCTCCGGAGCCTAAGATCAAACAAAGTGGGTCAAGGAGGAAAAACAGGCCAGCATCGTGTGACAGTGTGACAGAGTGACAGCCCTGAGGGAGGGCGTTGTAACAGTGGCACTGTCAGACTCTGTCGCCTGGACACGTCCGCTGGGGTCTCTTATGAGGAAATAAGGCGTCGAGGGGGCAAGTGGGTCGCGCTCTTCAAGAACGTTCAGTGGTTGTGGGGTGAGAAAATAAAAAAGAGGAAAGTGGAGGGGTGAAGAGTAAAAAAGAGGAAAGTGGAGGGGAGAAGAGGAAAAAAGAGGACAGTGGAGGGGAGAAGAGGAAAAAAAGCGAAGAGGGGTACATTTACATGTATAAGGATAGAGACAAAGTGGGAGAGAGAGACATATAGTGTTATGTGGCGAGATATAAGCAGATTGACAGACAGAGAGACAGGCGGGGTAAGATATGAGTTATAGGATCAAAAAGGAAGAATTGAATGCAGGATGGGAGAAAGAGAGAGAGAAAGTGAGAGGGAGAGAGAGAGAGAGAGAGAGAGAGAGAGAGAGAGAGATAAAGAGACGGGACGATTGATAGACAGGAGAAACTATATGAAAAGTCAACATAAAAGCTTAGAAGGAGAAAAAAAGACTTCACAAGCAAAGAAAGAAAGCTGCGTATGTACAAAAGAGCGGATGCAAATGAAAAAAAAATATTGTACAAGGCAACCAAACACATTAGCACACAAAGAAACACAGGAGGCGACAAAATGGATCTCCCAGAAAAATCAGAGACGCGTACAAGAAGTAGCGAATGTCAAAGGAAGATTTTGGCCTAGATTGTCCTGCTAAAACCTTTTTAAAGAGTTCAAAACGAGGCCCTTGAGAGGATGGCATAGAGTAAGAGAGTAAGAGAGTGAGAGCGGTAGATTGAACGCTCGAAGCGTTGCCCGTCGCCGTATAGGAAGGACCCTGCTTAAGAACCTTGGAGACTTTGAACTGGTCCACGGAGCTTCGCTTCCTACACGCAAAGGTCCTGCTTGAGACTGGGACAAGAGGAAGTCCTGACGCTCCGGCGCTTTCACTCCTGACTTTCAAGTTGTTAAGTTGTTCCTTTCCTGCGGCCACCAGCTCTTAACTCACCCACAGGTCGATTAAACTTCCCCATCTTGGCCGTGTCTTTGTGCGTGAGTCGAGTATTAAGGAGGGAAGAGGGGTGGAGAGGACAGTACGAAAGAGAGGAAGAGAGATTGGCAGGATGGGCGAGTGTATATATAGGGAAACTAACGGACAAAGCTTGAGGGTGAGGACTGAGCCTATGGCAAAGAAAAGCGTGATCAGGTCTGAGTTAGTGCCCGACAAAAAAGCGCATACTTGGAGAGGGTTTAACAGTAACACAGAAATATAATGAAAAATCGAGTCTGTGGGAAAGTGGAAAAATAGGAGCCGGGGTGGAGAGAAAAAGGCACGGAGAGAGAGAGAGAGAGAGAGAGAGAGAGAGAGAGAGAGACAGAGAGAGAGGGGGAGGCTTGAAGAAACGACAAGGTAAAAAGATATTAATTTTCTTGGCTCGCCCGCATCTACCCTTCCCTTTTATCTTATGGCATCGCTATAATTACTTACAACATTTACGCTTTCTTTATCATAGCGAAGGCGAATTTTACTAATGGCTTTAATGTAAACATGACCTTAATAGCATTAATGCTCATGTATGTGTTCGTGTTTGTATGTGGGTACGGGTGTCCACAATGTAGAGAACGTAAGACAACATCAAATGGAAAAAAATGTATACAAACTACAAAGGATTGAACGCAAACTAGCTCTCGTAGAAGACTAGAACCTAAATCGGTGTGATTTATAATTATACGCTTAAAATTTCTTAAGTTCTCACGGCAAGCTCACAAAAAGAGCGGTTTGGTACCTTATATTAAGATTTACCGAGTAAATTATGAAGTTTGTTTAGTTATAAAAGACTGAGAATGTTTATAATAGCAAGATGCGCGCGTGTGTGTGCGTGTTTGAGAGAGAAAGAGTGAGATTGAGATATAGGGGAGAGAGAGAGAGAGAGAGAGAGAGAGAGAGAGAGAGAGGCTGAGAGAGAGACATACAGACAGAGAGGGGAATAGAGATAGAAGGGGGGTGTTTGTTTGTTTTTTGGGTGTGTGGGTGTTTTGTTTTGTTGTTTTTTTTAGGGGTCAAAGCAGACAAAGAAACATTTTGTTTTAAAGATTGCCATGGAAAAAATTTGGAGATAAGGCAGGTAAATGAAATGTGTAGGTAACAAAAGTTAAAACAGCCAGACAACTAGACTGGCCTAGATGAACCCCGATATATCATTTTTTTATATGCATTAAAAAAAAAGCGCACACCATCATGTTTATATTTTGTGGATACATGTATTGAAAGTCTTGGATGTTTGCCATACGGTCTTCAATCAATGCCTCACAGCACTCACACAGACATAAACTATACTGACGTTTATGTAATTATTTTACTATATATCTGACTGGCTGACCCTGTCTCTTTGTTTGTCTATGTCTAAGTATATGTCTACGTTTCTGCCGCTGTAGTGTATGTCTGTCTGTTTCTCTCTCTCTTCTCTCTCTCTCTCTCTCTCTCTCTCTCTCTCTCTCTCCATCTATCTATCTATCTATCTATCTATCTATCTATCTATCTAACTATCTATCTATCTATCTATCTATCGATCTATCTATTTCTCTTTTTAGATACGTGTGTCTCAAACATACATGCGCGCACACACTATCATTTTACGTGTATTTCTCTTACAAGGTAACTCCCTCTACCTCTCCCTCCCTCTCTCTTGCTTCTATATCTCCCATCTCTTTCAGATCTCTCTCCCTCTGACACACATAAACACCATTTTTATATCTATCTACATATATGTATTGTATCTATTCTAAACAAATTACTACAAAGTCATAAAAGAAAATTAAATTTGTTTCAATTTATTTTTCCCTTATACCTCTGATAATTATAATTATTTCAAAACCAATATTGATTGGTCTCTATAATTATAACCCCTGTTTCTTCTATTCAATCCTCCGGTTTCTCTGTAGGCCTATACCCATTGAATCTTTTTTCTTTCCAAAGACACAATCGGATTTTTCCACTGGAGGCTCATTCCTCTCGCACTAGGGGATTTCCCTTCACAAAGGGACCTCAAGACATAAAAAGCCGGAAATGAGTATATTATGCATGCGCAGTTGCAGCGATAACGAATGGCGGTGGATCTAAACAAGGTTTTCTTAATTCCTCGAGAAGAAAATTGATTCTATCTCTCACGGACAAGAGATCTGTGCGTGATTTTATCGAAATTGAATTCTAAAATTGAGTGGAGAGAGAGATAGAGGAAGAGTGAGTGAGTGAAAGGGAGAGAGAGAGAGAGACAGAGAGAGAGAGAGACAGAGAGAGACAGAGAGAGAGAGAGATGTTGCATTACCTTAATTTAATTGGGTCGTGTAGCAGAAGATTATGGTAGATCTAGTTCGATTAGGAAGAAACAGAAAATTGGAAGATTCCACTATTCTTGATGAGTTCAGTTGGTTGCGTCCAAGATCAGCGCTATAAAGGCTATATCGCACGCAGATGGGCCCTAAGACTGATGCTTGACAATTTTACGTGCTGGCAACGCGATACAAGGTATGGAGACCTGGACATCTGTCTCAGAAGGTCACAATATACTGAAACCGACCCAACAAGTACGGGAAGAAATTGGGCACTGACATTTATGACTGATTTTGGGTTTTGAACCGCGAACCTCCCGATCGGCAGATCGACCGTCTATCACTTGAATTGAGCCAGTTCGCCCCTCGCCCTGTTTTTGCTTATGTGGAGGGAAAAGGCAGACACTGCAGTGGTTATACTAATTTAATTTGAGAAGACGAAACACGTGTTTTACCTAAGGAGTATTTTTAAGTGACGACCCAGACCAGGAAGTGAAAATTAACACTGAAGCTAGGATAAGAACGTGAAAACTGGTATTTGAAACTTCAATTACATTTTTTTTCTCAAAATAAAATACCCATTTAATGTCACCCACTCTACTTAAATTCGTGTGCAGTTATCCGCTGTTTTTCGCCATGAGATATAGAGAGAAACAAAGGGTGAGAGACATTAGAAATAACGTGATAGAGAAAGGGGATAGAGAAGTATGGATGTAAGTTAACACACGATCTCCCTAATAAAGAACTGAACTGAGCGGGTTGTCCCAACTCGGAGACATCAACAGGGAAGACGCCATCCCACTGTCATGCTAATCTGGCAGAAAACGACACCCTTGTGTCTCTCTCCTGGCGCTCGCCGCTAAGTAGGTCATGCGGGTGCAGGTCTGGTAGTCACCATTTTAGTAATTTACTATTTTTAGTGGGTGAACTGACATCCAGGCCTCTCCGGCCGCCTCGGCTAACATGGCTTCGGGTTGCAACACGGACTTAAAAAAAAGTAAACATCGCATGACAATGACAACCTAAAGCGGAACTGGAGCTCCCGGTATACCACGTGACGGATCACATGACCCGTGTGTCTCCGTCTCGGCCTAACTGGGATCACCGGCCACTTGTCTTGTCACGGGGTCTCACAGCAAAACACTTAGAGCACGAGGCTGGAGCTGCGCTATAATTAACACAAAATGCTGATGCTACGGCCCCTGGGTGGGCTAGTCAGCTCTATTTTGAGAACCACTGGCGACCCACTCCCTCGGGCACTTCATTAGGATCTGGGCAAGGAGCTTTGGGTGGGATAAATTTAAGCCATTGGCACCATTTGGCTATACAGTTGTATACAGTTGTATCTATATCTTACAACAGTTGTATCTATATCTTACAACAGTTGTATCTATATCTTACAACAGTTGTATCTATATTTTACAACAGGTGTATCTATATTTTACAACAGTTGTATCTATATATCACAGCGTACACGTATATGGATTTTTCCCCATTTGCCAGCCACTAGCACTATCTCCCACACCAAGCATACATATAGTCATATTATCCTAAAAACATAAAGAGTACGCTTCTACACGTTGGTCTTTTAGCAATCTCTTAATGAGCGATAAAATGGACCTTTCAATTTTGAAATGCACAAACCTTTCTCATCTTGGTTTGATGCAAAATTGTTAATGTTGTGGTGACTAAGTACGCTATGGAAGATGCACTTCTTTAAAGACAAAAGCCTCTTGGTTTCTCCTTTCGTTTCCTGGCCAATCATATTCCGGGACCGGTGTCCTTGCTGACATCCGAACGTTGAACCCACAATGCACTACATGTACCAACTGAACTGTATCCGGCTAGAATGTTGGTTGGTCTGAGTGCATCTACAAGTCTACAACATCCCCAGCCTACCCAAAAACAACGGTGTGCATTCTATATCGATTGCTACCTCTCGATTTCACAATTTTGGTGGTACATGTACCGACATAGTACAGGATCGCTGTAACAATCCGATGACTTCATCATCATCATCATCATCATCATCATCATCATCATCATCATCATCATCATCATCATTATTATTATTATTATTATTATTATTATTATTATTATTATTATTATTATTATTATTATTATTATTATTGTTGTTGTTGTTGTTGTTGTTGTTGTTGTTGTTGTTGTTGTTGTTGTTGTTGTTTTTGTACTCGCGTGACTAAGCTAAGGCTGACCTTTAACAGACCTAACATTGCGCTCGTTAAATGTGGATGGGGTCGACACCAAAACAGCGCACGCACGGCATAGTATTGAGTACACCAACCTTTGTATACACTGGCAAATTACGCTTAGATTTGTTGGTAATTATCGCATCTTACGCTACAGGCCATGTTGAGTAATCTTCTCGCACATAATCAGGGATGAGAGAGAGAGAGAGAGAGAGAGAGAGAGAGAGAGAGAGAGAGAGAGAGAGAGAGAGAACTGAGAGAGCAGAGAAAGAAAGTCAGCGAGATACTCAGATAGAGAAAAAAAACCAACAGAAGCACCAATTTGCCATAAATTAGGCTGCTAAGACTGCTAGGGTAAATCTAAAATATAGTATGAATATGATTTTTGCATACTAAAAAATTAGGCTCATTCAACCAAGTTGCATTAAATGAAACAGTCATTTAAATATAAGGCTTTTAATACCAGCCTTTTATCTTCGTTAAATCCAATCAGTTCGAATTAAATATGTCATTTTCTTTATAATAAATAATCCTTTAATCACAGGTCAATGTTGTAAAATACCAACCCTTTTGTATGTACTTTATAAAGTGCAAAACATCCCATTTTAAAACCATTGTTTTAGTGGTATGTAGGCTAATGAGGTTGTTCCAAAACAATAACATAAAACATTTCCGGACGTACCTCATAGCTTTGGTACTGCAACAGTATTGGTCAAAATGACCATGAGAATATATCCGTAAACACCATAGATTTATATAACTAGTTATATGTCTATGATAAGCACACAATGACGCTCCAACGACAACTAAACTGATTTTCAGGAAAATTTAGCAAATCATAATACACAGTGTAAACATTTCAATATATCAGAAAAATGAATAACGATGAATATGTACGTTTCTTTTTATTGGTTCCTAAAGTGAAGGTTACTAAACGAACATTGCCTTCAAGGTAAACAAAATTCCTAAAATAGACAACACTTAATACTTTTTACTAAAACCAGGACTGTGTTTTTGACTTACCCCGTGGGAAAGTAAAGTCAGTTAGTCGGTCCACTTCAATACTCCTTGATTTGTTTTGCCACAAATCCTTGAGATTATTATATACAGTACCAGGCTTAACTTTGTCTAACCTCTCATCAAAGAAACTACGCCGTTCCGAATAGGATACATTGGGGTGTGCTCACATTACTACGCCGTTCCGAATAGGATGCATTGGGGTGTGCTCACATTAGGCTTAACTTCGGAGCTATATAGGATGCTTCCTTTAATTCCTTACTAATTCATAGATTTGTAACAGAAGCTCTTGTGATGTCTTAAGCCTGCAACAATACACTAGGCCTACATGTACTTAAAATTTCCGTAATATTATTGTTTCTATAAGATATAAAGACCAATAGAGGATTTGTATCATTTTCCTCTTGCCGGAGACTAGCTATAGGCAAAGGGAGTCATAAGATTAAAGAAATACTTACATACATAACACACCATCTTACAAGTATCAGTATGGGTAGAAACACTTAGATCCGTCCTCTACTTTGGCCCTATTATCCTCTATACGGCGCGCCTTGCATGGATTCGTCAAAACATTTCGCAATTTTATGTCTGATTAATAACCCGCGGTTATGGCAAATATAGTGGGGTGTATCTAAGTGCTCTGTACTCTGTGGCATCGGTAACCAAGGTGGACTCAGCCATGCGTGTTAAACTAAAGTATTTGAACTATTTTCATTGACACTCGAACTTTTCAAACATAGCTTTGAAATTAAAGTGTGGAGTTACAGACACCGAGGGGAGCATAGATAATGTGTGGGGGTTGTGGGATTGGAGAGGGAGGGGGAGATAAAGAGAGGGAGTGTGTGTGTAACAGAGAGAGAGAAAGAGATAGAGAGAGAGAGAGAGAGAGAGAGAGAGAGAGAGAGAGAGAGAGAGAGAGAGAGAAAGACACGCAGAAGAGGAAACAAAAAAAATTCAGAAAATTTTTCAAATATGGGGACATAATGGTGATTCACTGCCTGTGCATGTCTCAGATTCCATACCCGATCATGATAAGCGAACTTACAAGTACTAAGCTATAAATAACACCAGTGTGATAATACATGTACTGGTCGTATTTCCATTCAGTGCAGCAGTACAGAAATATCACGAAAACCGACACTAGTCAGAAAAAAGCCTTGACTCGAGAATCGTCTTTATTTTATGTTCTTGGGTCCTTAGCTAATTTTCATCTCTTTGAAAAATTCTTTGATCTCTATCGTTTGTTCATTTTGAAAAAAAAAATACAAAAATATTCTTCAGTAACTAGATTAACCAACATTCACGATCATAATGATTTATTAGCCACGTCTTACTAATGCAGATTCCTTTCGTCGTTTTTATCATTGTCGTCATTTATTAATGTTGGAATTTGTGTCCTTGGCAACATCATCACAATCAATATTAAAATAATCATAAAATTCAATGTCTGTTTTCAGTACGTATACACGTCTGAAGTCTCCAATTTATTCTGTATAGATATCTTCCTCAATACATGTACATCAGATTGTACTACACAGTAACACTGCACTGACAAAACCACAGATGCGAGATCCGTTTACTCTGTTTCGATATTTGTAACTCACTACTACACCAATACAATTCGTTTAATCATAATGAATTATCATAACAACACAAATTCTGAGTTCAACACAGGCCTTAGGCGATTTATCTTGCTATAACAGAATAATTAAAAATCCAAATCGTGACTGGCCAGTTCAGATGGTGGCGGCGATCTCCATGGTTCCCTCCCCTTGGTCGCTTGTTAGCCAGGAGATGGTAGAGCAATTAGCAGGGGCCCTATCACCCCAGGCTACTAGTACTACGCCCAGGCCAAACAGTAGTGGTCCAGGCGTAGTACTAAAGACGAGTAGCCCTCATAATGGCCGTGGGAGGGCCAGTGTTTAGTCACGCGAGTTGGGTCAACCAAGATCAGAGATTTTAATTTGACTGACCGCAGATTGGGGCGCGTGTCTTCTCAGTTCTCTTTAGTATGGTCCTGAGGTCGCAGGTCTGTGAGTTCATGTCTCTGTGTGTTTCTCTATTTTCCTTTTTTATACCTTTTCATCTCTCCTTTACCTTACACTCTCTGTCTCCCTCTTTCAAGGGTAGCTATGTTCCTCTATTTTTCTTTTTTATATCTTTCCATCTCTCCTTTACCTTACACTGTCTGTCTCCCTCTTTCCGTGATAAATGAATGTCTGCCTGTAAACTTTTCTCACTTAATCGCAATGAGGAACCATTCACGCATGAATGAACAAACAAATTATCGCGCGTGAACTTATATGTTTAACAGATACACGTGCATGTAAAATTTCTCGAGGTGGCCCTTTTCTTTTATCAATAAGTATAGGGGAAAAGGAGGGGTTAATTAGTAGGAATTAGAAGTTTTGGAAATAAATGTGGAGGAGGCATTGGGGGAAAGAAGGAGAGAGAGAGAGAAAGAGATAGAGGGAGAGGGAGAGAGAGAAAGAGAGAG
>RQTK01000803.1:2241-17820 GCA_003991915.1 Elysia chlorotica | reverse complement strand
GAGATATTGAGTGGAAAGGTGTGTGTGTGTGTGTGGGGGGGGGGTAATAAAATGATAAGAAATTTAAAAAAAAAACGGACGCAACAAATAACCAATGTGGGAGGGCCCCAGAAATTCCGAATTGGAAATTTCTCGTCACACTTGAGAAAGCAGCCTTGTGCAAACACATCCAAACATTCACACACTACACACGAGTACACAAGACTCCCCTTCACGCGCTACCGTGTCAACATCGAAACCATGAAAACCAATGAATAAAATAGCACCGTAAAAGCTTGGAAGATACTTATAAATAGAGTTTGGGGCATTTTTTTTTTACAGTTTACAGTACTGGTTTGTTCAACGCCTTTTCCCACGATTATATGTCAATTCAGTTCTGTCATTATATCTTTTTTTTTTTTATAAGTTTTAAATCGGCTCCACTTGCGTCTGAGACTCTGACGCCTCGAAAGAGATTTTTATTCTTGAAAAAGACGCATGCAAATATTGTATCAAAGAGCACCAGAAAAGGGGGTTTGTATAAAATTTCATAGCGCAATCTGCCCACAAACACACAAAAAACCCCATTAACAACTTGTTCAAAGACAATATTACTCCACACATCAAAGTACATGTCCAATAATATTTTATTGTAAACTATTGCTCCATTTCATACACACAATCTCCATTTTCTCGACAGTAAACTTGGCTGCTCTGCGAGTTTTTATTCCCACACATGCACCTTGATAAGGCTATGTAGCGCTGCACTTACATAACTTTCTCTTAGCGCCTCATTAAACAGCCTGTCATATCAGAGTATGTGCATCTCTAGATCTCGTTGTGGCGCCTCCAGGTTCCCACATTCTGTTCTCACTGCCCAGACATCTCTTCTCCTCTGTTTCCAAACTCACTGACTGCCGCATACTACTCTTATCTATATATCTCAACACACCCGTTTCTCCTTATTCGCTCACGCTCTGTTTGTCTGTCTGTCTGTCTGTCTGTCTGTCTGACTCTCTCTCTCTCTCCCCTATCTGTCTGTCTGTCTCTCTGTCTCTCTCTCTCTGTCTCTCTCTCTCTCTCTCTCTCTCTCTCTCTCTTTCTCTCTCTCTCTCTCTCTCTCTCTCTCGGTTCTTTATAATTACGAATGTGCAACTTGCCGAATTATTTCTTCGTCGCCTAAGCTTCCCACAGCTCCCTGAATGGACTGTAATTTACTCTCTGGAGAAAGCCTGGCAGACTTGCTAACACTAACAGGCACCACATGTGGAAGCGACATGCCCGTGAGATTCAGAAACGGAAGATGGCTGACACAGAATGCCAACAGGAATCATTGGTGTTTCCCACCCAACAACAGGAACAAGAAACACGCAAATCTACACGGGAGATTACTCTGACCGATTATTGATATCATATGGCTAAGTATGACGCACTCCTTGTTGTTTTCAGTCCCCTAAGTTTTTCAGACAATGGCCAAGTGACGACCTAATTTTGCACGAATTTCTAGAACATGCAGAGGGAATAAAGAATTGCAAAGAAAACGTTTCTGAGCGTGCTAATGGACATGGGTCTAGCAACGAAATTGGACAGACTGACCGCCGACACATGAACGTGTAGTAATTAGAGTGACTCTAGATACATGTATCCTAAAACCCAATAAAACCAACAGAACCAAGCAAACACAAACGCGTTTTTGGGCGTCAAGTTTGCAGATCTAGCTCAATCTAGCTATGATTCTTAATTTTGCCTCTGACGATTTCGTACACGAGAGGATGTCACCTCGTTAAGAACTCTACACTAAGTTGATTAGATCTGGAATTGTAGGTATTTTTCACAGTGGTAGAAGTAGGCTTTTTTTTTTAGTGAAAATGGCCGAAGAATGATTGCACTTTGTGGAATTAGAACCTTCGACCTAAAAACTAAGTTGATTGGTAGCATTGGGAACACTCGCGTGTGGAACAATGTGGTCGAATGGTAGGGCGGGCGACTGAACTTTTCTCTGTTGCTTAGATCGGCGTCAACATATTAAGTTAATGAGACAGGCCAAGTTCCGGGTATATCTACTGGTCTGCCGCTCTGTAGAATCTTCTATCAGAACCTGCAAAGCGATAGCTAGAGCTTAGTACATCGTCCCGATCACGGGTGGATTTGGAAATCCAGCCCAAGCCCAAGCTCAGTAAGGAAATAATCTGTGATAATTGAACAAGTTGACGAGAAAGACTCAATAACAAGAAATCCAAGATCAATTAGTTTAATCAATGTATTTTTCACAATAGGATGCTAAATTGAAATGCAGACCAGGCGAGCGTTCCCAATTTAGGCTGACTTGACCTTAAAAAAGACGGGAGATGTAATAAGGAAAATATTAGGAGAACTTTCCGTTCTTGATCATATAATGTTACTATACAATGTCCTTCAAGTCGAATGGTGATGATGATAAGGCTTATTAAGTCGGTTCGACACAGGTGTTTGGATAGGTTGAGTACACGATACAGCACACACATGGTATCTAGATCTGGGTCAGGGTTCCAAGTAGTGCGGAAGGTAAACAAACCATTTCCTGCCCCAGATATTCGGAAGACTTGCTGTTTCTGGGGAATTATGATTTATTTGTAAATCTCCAAAGCGCTGAGATTTCTGGTCCGAGCATAGTAGTTTTAGTTTTCGTCCTTCCACTCTCCCCATCTTTTTAATCAACATAATTATATATCTACCTTCTCTCTCTCTCTCTCTCTCTCTCTCTCTCTCTCTCTCTCTCTCTCTCTCTCTCCCTGTATCTCCCTCGCACACACCCACTATCCCTTTGCAAGGTAAAATCCTATACAACTAGCGTGGAAAAACGCCAATGCTTCTCCAAAGCCACTGACAGAATCGTGACAGAAATGTGCGATAAAATTAAACTAATGTTTGTATTGAGTATGGACATTAAAAAACACAAACAAACAAAAACCAGTTCCGCGAAACACACTAATGGTTGTAAGTCGCATACTTTAAAAGACGAATATTTATCTGACAACCTAAAAGTCTAGTCTGGTTCTTAGTGTAAAGAAAAAAAAACCAAAAAAAAAACAAAAACAAAACAATGTTATAATATTTTAACCAAAACAAAAATCCTACAGTCATTAAAAAATCCATAAGCGGCTCACGAGCTACGTCGACCGCGCTGTAAAATCCAGCCTTTGTTTCTACCACTCTCTGAAATCTAAAAACAATGGTGAGCTCGAAACCTTTCAGCTCGGCTGGGGGACAAGGGCTGAGGAAACGCATCGACGTCTATACATGTACCATAAGGTACAAGGCATACAGCTGTTGGTACCTGTACTGTATTCTAGCCCTTATTTCAGTTGGTACCTGTACTGTATTCTAGCCCTTATTGTGAGACCTGCCAGTAAAAATGGCTTGATGGAAAAAAGCAAGGCTTTTTAGGCCCTCAAGAGGAACCTATGAGACGTTTCAAAAACCCACAAAGTAGTGGAGCTGTCTTTCTCTAGAGAAAGAATGATGTGTATGTGTGGATGGGAGAGAAGGAGAGAGAGGGTGGAGAAGAGAGAAAGAGAGAGCTAGAGAGAGAGAGAGCTAGCAGTGGCCAAGGCAAGGTGTCGGTGTGAGTACGGACTGGTATAAAGTAGTGCTGGCCGCCAGACAGCTTGAACTCACACTGACACTGGACAGGCGCCAGGCAAACAGCTGGTCACTGATAGATGAGCTAAAAAGTGAGGGGTGAAAGAGAGAAAGAGAGAGAGAGAGAGAGAGAGAGAGAGAGAGAGACAGAGAGAGAGAGAGCGTCTGGATTTTTTCCAATACTCAAACATAATTAGATCCTCAACTTCTTGTTCTCGAAATTAAACAACTTTACTTTCTTTTTTTCCTCAAAATAATTTTAATTAATTAGCGATACCAGTTTTACACGTGGAATAATTCGAGTTTTCAAAGTCAATGGCACACTGTTATATTTGTACATGTACTAATCTGCAGACAAAAAAACGACAGGCAGTTTCCATTACTGACGATAATGTTATAGCTTCAATGCCAGAGTTAAATTTTCTTTTTTCGCCTCAGCAATTACATGAGAGAGAGAGAGAGAGAGAGAGAGAGAGAGAGAGAGAGAGGGGAGAGGAGACAGTCTGTAAGAATCCTTCATCGCAGGGTGTATCCCACCCACCTTTGATCTCTTGATTCACAACATATTAAAATGTTTTTCCCGATGCTTAGAGACAATAACAACATTTCCTCCGGAAACAACCACAACACGCTGCTTGATGAGCGAATGCAACAATTGTGTCACTCAGCACCCTGCATTATACGCTACGGCTACAACATCACTGACTCACTCCCAATCCTACGGTGAACAGAAACCGGAGACAAAGAGGACGCATCGACACTCTAGCCACGATGCGTATCGAATCGAGAGGTGTTCAATATGTCGAGTCGCATCGATCCGTTGTCAAATATTGACTCGAGTGACGGACACGGTAGTAATAAAGCTGGTGTGAGAACAAATATCGATTGCACCTGTTTTATGTTTTCGACTTCCTTCCCGCGTCAATAAAAGAACAATTACATGGTGTACAGTACAAACACAATAAAGCTGTTCGACAATTGACTGCAGCATTAGGTTTAGTAGGGGGCGATATGTTACACTCTCTATAAATCTAATGTGCTAAAAAGTCTGGGGGTTTTCTCCGCTTAGAATATTTAGAAAATTACAGATAAACAAATAAACCAACTCAAAAATATCTGAATACGTGAAAGAATGATATAACAGAGGGAAAGTTAGACCAAAAAAGGTTACTGAAATTATCATAATTTGTCCAGCATAGAGTTATTTCCATCAGATCTGGATGATTATAACCAGAAAAAGCCTCAAACTCGAGGCACAAAGCGAAATAAAATTATAATAAGAAGGCAGGAAACCATCAGTGATCAGGGCAAAAATTAGATTGAGAACAACAATGCAATGCGTGTGTCGACAACTGGCGAGTCGTTACTCCCGCATGAACATGCCCTGAACTAAAAAAGGCAATGCACACGACCACCACTGAACCAACCGAAACCGACTGTCAGTGCAATAGGGGCCTGGGCCTATCCATAAAAAAAAATATATATTATCCCGCAAAAAAATTAAAAAAAAAAAAAAAAGACAGATAAAAAAAAAATAAGTGATCTCGGGGGAGGAGGGGTGGGGGTGGGGGAGAAACATGTATGCATTTATGACTAATAAGGAAAGCATGGCAATGATGGGGAAGAGAGAGAGAGAGAGAGAGAGAGAGAGATGGAGTGAGAGAGAGACAGACAGATAGACAGAGCAAAAAAGCTATACAGACAGACAGATAACATAGAAAGAGAACCAGAATAAATATTACTACAGTGAGTAATCGAAAATGGTTCCAGAGAGTGATTTCAAAGGCGCAATTTCCGATTCCCTAAAACGTAACACATCTACATATACACCATGAACAGTACTTAACTGCTCACTCTATCCCTTTTTTCTCTCTTTTTACTCTCCTTGTGTATCACACCCTGCAGCCTGCACAGCTGAGGGTTACAGAATAAAGAGGGTGAGGCACGATAAGCTGGGTGGTTTGGGATAAGACCGCCGAGAGGGAAATACGATACGCGTGATAATTTACGTTTTCTTATCTCTTATCTCTGTTACGCTGAGCGCCAATCCAATGTGTTGATATTTGACCACTTTCTGTCTGTAGTGTAGGCGCCGGCTTAAGGAGGCGTAGAAACATTTATCTACATTTTCTATTATCTACATTCTCAAACAAATAAGACCATCTTTCTCTCTATAACTCTCTGCCTCTCTATTTCTATCACGCCCCTTAAAAGTACACTGTATGTTCGTGCATGTTTATTTCTAGTTATAATTATAGATCTACATTTCGACCCGCATATGAATTATCTTGAGTTGTGTGTTGGTAATTCCCACCGTATCTATTTATCTCCCTCAAAATGTATAATTTATTTTATTTCACTCATGTTTCGACACTTATCACCGCCTTATCTATACCTTCCTAACATTATTCACGCTTCTATGATCTCTCTCTCTCTCTCTCTCTCTCTCTCTCTCTCTCTCTCTTTCTCTTTCTCTCCTTCTCTCTCTATCTAGAACGCTAAAAAAAAATTTTAAACAGCAAGAAATTTAAAAGATATATCAATTTTTAGAAAAGGCCGGATCACAATATCACCACCGTAGTATTCTCTGTATTTTCGTCAGCGGCGTTGACCATTGATTTTTCCACATAAATAATACATAAATCAAAATGTCAACAACAACAACAAAAAATAACCAAAACAAACAAAACAGCACGGATATGTGATTTTTACGACAGCGATATAAATTTATAGCTTGTTATTCTTACGCTTATCGATCGACTTTCAGTACAACCACAATCATTAATCACACCTTAGTACATGGCATGACATTTGTCTTGTCCCGTGATTCACTATAATCCATCATTACAATGAGGCGTCTCTTCACTATTTACATTGTAACAGTATTATGATTCATACTGAAATTAGTGACGCACCAAATACTGTCCTGAACCCTGAAAGTCTCGTTAGTGCTATCAAAGCCTTCGTAGTATTAGTATGGTAGCTACTAGTAGTACTGCTACCGTAATCGCCCCCATGGACCCACACCAAAACATCATGGACTAGCTATCGGACACAACCCAGAGGGTCACTGCCCGCATTGGTGTCGTGAGGTGTGGTGTCATCAGCGGAAAACAAAACTGTAAGCGTCGCATGCTATAAAAAAAATAATAATACAGGATTGCTCAATACATAGACAGTTTTTACTAAGTGTACAGTTACAAAACCCGACGTACTTTTTATTAAACCGATCTAGAACTCTATTTCTCCTCTTTTATAATCGTATTGAAACGACTTGATTTGTGGCATGTTTCTTACTAGAGAACATACTTAGATTTAGCCTGTGACCACAGATAGGTCTAAAGATTTAAAAAAAAAATAGATATAAGGACATACTTTTACAATATTTATTACATTAATCCTCGAAAAGAATATGACCATGTATTTATGATGGATGTGTGTTAAAGAAAAAAAGATAAAGAAAAAAAGAAGGAACCCTGTTGCATAAACGAGCGTCGCCCAATCAGGAATCAAATTAAGCTTTGGTCAAAACTGCTAGTCCAAGTAGAATCGGACAGAGAGCTCAAACTGATAAGAATTTCCAGGATAAACACGGAGAATTTAACTTTCAATTTGTTGTCCCTCCCCATTCCAGTCCCATCACTTCTCTGGCGGAACAGCCAGGTCGACCTACAAGGTGTCTAGCACGCCAGCCCGAGGGCCAATATAGACCCCAATAAGTGGCCAAACCGATGGAGCCCCGGGGCAAACAAGGAGCCAGGAATTAAAACCACCCCTCTCGGTCTAATCTCGTCTGGAGGATAAAATCCAGCTCTCTGGGCCTCTCGCTGGAGAAGACTTGCTAAACACAAAGTAAATGTGTGTGTCTCTTCGTCTCCCATCCCGTGTTTGTTCGTGTATCACTCTGTCAATTTCTCTCCACTCTATTGAAACATCAATATCTCATTCTATCAATCTTACTATTTCTGTCTCTCTGTCTTTCTATCTGTATTTCTCTCTCTCTCTCTCTCTCTCTCTCTCTCTCTTTTCTCTCTTCATTATAACGCAGAGTTTAACTCCATAATAAACCAAGCCAGTCCTTGCGAAGATTCTACGCCCGGACACGTTTCCTGACGAGCATTTAGGAACATGTACGTTGACCTTTAATGCTTTATGTGCCGTACATATAATACTCTTCCGTTTCCATCAATCAGCAAGACAACTACAACCTGCGCATGTTTTTGCTTCACCCACAGAGTTCTATTAACAGAACAGCGTGTAAGATCATATATTTTAGCGGTGATGTTAGCACACCGATGTCAGACTGGGGGTGAGTTATGAATTCTCAGACGTTGGAGAGATGGAATAATAAACAGAAGGCTATAAAGGTTTAATGCCCCACAGGTAAGTCATAATTTGGTTTAATGTAAAACGCACATCGAATCGACCATAGAGTTTTGTTGAAAATAAATTAAAAGACGTAAACCTTATTAAAATCCCATTGTTGTCATGAACTCGAGTTTAGTTAAAGCTATTGAAATAAAATATTTGCAATTTTGAAAATGTATCGCACGGTTATTTCTTTTTTTTTTTTTTAATGAACAAAATACTCAAAAATTTGCAACGTGTCATTTTTGCTTGTTTCACCCCCTTGATAAGTTCATGGCCATTGTGTGAAAAATATGCGGGTCAAATTGAATTAAATACTTTTTCTACCAGGCAATATTGTCGAGAACGTACTTATAAGCAGATGTACATGTACTAGCATATCGCCACAGCGGGTTGTTCTAGCTATGCGAATGGATCAGGTATACACAATGAAATTTAATGAGGCCTTCGTTATATAGCGAGACAGTCATTGTTACATCTACCGAAACATGCTTGCCGGGAATGAGGGAGACACTAGCTGCAGGATTGTTTAAAACAAACCTTGTCAGAGGAGTTTCGACCAGCACAAACAGAAATGGTCAATTACATAATTGATTGTACATCTCAATAAATTATTATTCTTTCACCGTTGATCCAGATCGAAAGTATAATAAGCATATAATTCCATGAAATTGATGCTGAAGTGCTTTATAAGCAACGACTAACCACAAATTCAGAGAGAGAAGGAGACAAAGATTAAGGGGACGATATAAAGAAAGAGAGATAGAGAGAGAGAGAGAGAGAGAGAGAGAGAGAGAGAGAGAGAGAGACCAAAAATAAAAAAAGAGAATTTTAAGAAATGAAAATGCTCTTACCTTCAAACACACAGAAAAGCCATTGTTAATCCGTTGAAAAGAAAGAACTGTAAGGAAATCCAGACGCTGTAGTTTCTTTATGATGGTGAGCTTATCTCTATAGCGTGAGCACGCACGTGCGTACAACCACAAGGCCACACTGTTATTTTTCGTCTCGGCTGTCTTCGGTGCCGTTGCGTCTTGGTAATACTATGGTAATGTTATTTGTATTGATGTATTAAGCAATTTTACTAGGCTGTGTTCTGTTTGTATTTAACCTTCACAAAAGGTAGTTCTAATAGAATTTCAAGTAATAATATTATAGTTATAAATACATGTATATATTATAAATAAATCTAATAATAATTCAATATTTTTTTAATAATTGAGAGCACAAATGTTTGAATAACGAGATAATCTAACTATAATTGTACTATAGAAATGGATGCTAGATCTGTATCCACACACAAAGAGAGATTGAAATTCAACTGAAACTTAAACCGATGGTTACGCCACAGTTATTCAGGGTGGTTCAAAGCTTTGTGCGATGGATGTAGCATCTATTTATCTAGACAGCGCGTTCTTTTAAACAGATGGTAACTATGGTTGGATGAAGAGAAGCTCTACATGTATATATAGAACACAAAAGCTGTGACCACCATAGACCAGGTTGTCACAGTGCCAGGTCGGTGATGCTCTAGGACTGGTAGACCATATATGTGTGTACATGTATTTACTGTTGAACCTATGGTACATTACTGTACTGTATAGTAGTGGCTCTATAATAACTAAAAGCAGTAAAATGAATGTAGGCCTAGATTCACCAGCCATGCTCCTCGTGTTACACCTACACCGCTCTATGCATAAATACAGCTACAGGCTCCACATTTTATTGGCAATATTTTCTCTCCTGGGGGCTGATTCACACACCGAAGGAATAAAAATTATAGATCAGTTTCGTATGATTTATAACTGACATTTTAATAATTAACCTTCATGCTGGTATCGTGTGAGCGTGGGGTGAGAAGTTGATGGTCAAACGAGATAAACTTTGATTATTATCTGTATCTAGTACACTGCGGTTAAATTTTTGTTGGTTTCAAAATTGTTGTAATTATAGCCAATAAAAATCTTTTTTTCTAATTAGACTAGACACAGATTCTATAACGGTGATAACCCAGTGGTCCATATTATTCTTTCAAAATTGGCAGATATCATTCTTTTTTTTAGTTCCGCATCCTAATTCAGCGAAAAATGAGAAGGCTAACATTTTATCGTGTTTATGATCTTAATTAACAAGTCATGGTTATTTGTATAAAGATCAAAATAAATGTTGTATCTAACCCATGTCACAATTTGTACTGACCGTATTCGTAATGACTATCGATGCAATTGACTAATAATTAAACTCGAAATACTTCGATCTGGGTCAGATATGAAACCACAGTAGCTTAAACAATATGTAATGAAAAAATTAATTTATAAAAAAAACGATATTGTTTTTAATGTACTGTAGATCTAGAGTTTATAAATCTAACACAAGACACGTATTCTTTGATACAGTTACACGCGTGACTCGTTGAAAACCATTCGAAAATTATTACGCTTAAAATAATCATTATTCTCTTGATTCTTCCATCAACCAGGCGATTAAAAGGTCACAGTTAAAATCATCTTTTATTGCAGATAGTACTTAATAGAGAGGTCCAAGAACCAGATTATATCTTGAAATGTAAACATTATAAAATCTACCAGTACATGAATCAATATCCCTGCATGGAACTTATAACAACAAATCCGAAGCAAATTATTAAATAAGATTTCTAACGACCATAAATAATTATGAGGCACTAAATGATACGATAGTAAAACAGCACTCTAATTTAGACCCTGCACCTCACATCCATCCGAATAGCTTTATGGCATCACTGGTATGAATATATATAATATTTCTACATCTATAAACAAACATCCTTCTCATGTGTAGATCTAAACTAAAATACATTATAAGTTAGAACCTCACTTACTCTAGATCTATAGACTCCTCAATTCTATATTAGATCCAATAAGAAACACTTTGAAAAACAGCTTTCTCTTTTCCACCTCGCGTAGTACACTGTACGAGTGCTGCGCTAGAGAAGCACCACTGTAGAATAGTGTACAGAGCTCTAGCGTAGAGTGTATGCACTATGTAGATCTGTAGATCAGTCTAGCCCTGCTGATCTAGCCTGGTGTACTGTACTGTATGAGGAAAGCAAAGCTATGAATGCCGCAAGCGGGCTCGCGGCTGGCAGAAGATTTGCGTTGTTTATACAATCCAGTCTTTCAATCGGGAGCGATGGGGAGGGGGGAGAGGGTGAGGGGAGAGGAGAGAGCCGTCACGGGGTGAGAGGGAGAGAGAGAGAGGAAAATAGAGCCGCGGCCGCGAGGGGTAGCCACTACAGTCACTACAGTGTAGTAGAGCCAGGCAAAGCTTATTAGGCGGAATCAGTGAGACGGAGCGAGTGAGACAGAGAGAGAGAGAGAGAGAGAAAGGGAAAGGGAAAGAGAGAAAGGGAAAGAGGGGGAGAGAGAGAGGGAATGACAAAGTGTGAAGGTGAAAAAAGGAACTACATAGTAGATAGATAGATAGAGAGGGAGAGCCAGAGAGTGGGAGTGAGATGAAAATGAGTGAATGACAAGGCGACGTGTAACAAACGGATTAAGAGGGATAAGGTACACAGCCATCCCAGGAAACACAGAGAAAGTTGGAGAGGTGTGTGTGGGGGGGGAGGAGGGTTGGATTATGAATGAAAGAAAGGATACACAGAGGTGATTAAGTATAATGGTGGAAGTGTTGGATCTAGATCCGGTGTTGTTTTTTTTAACCGATCGGCCTTTTGGATTTCATTGACTTGCAGGGGTGTTGTTTTTGACGCTCCCTGGCAATCAGGTACTCAGAGAGATAGAGAGAGAGAGACGGAGACAGAGATGGATAAAGAGAGAATTTGTGAGAGAAAGACAAAGAGAGAGAGAGAGGGAGAGAGAGATAGAGAGAGAGAGACCTACCAAGGCGAGCAATCCAACATGGAATAAGAGAAGGGCGGGCTGGTTGTAAAAGCAACCCTCGGTTAGTGACTATAGAGCAGACTACTGTGAGTATGTACCCTGTTACATAGCGGAAGGTGAGTACCTCTTCAGCAACCGACGCTGTTCGCGTGAGTAAAGTCCGAAAGCGTTTTCTGAATGGGACAGAGATGGAGAGAGGTTAGAGAGAATTAGAGACACGAGTAGAGCTCTCGGAGAGCCAGTGAAAGAAAAGGACAGGGCTGTTGGAGACAGAGATAGGGAGAGAGAAACATAGACAGAGTAAGACAGAGAGACTGAACTGCAATAGAAAAAAAAAATAGGCGAAGACGAGAGGTATAATATTTAAATAATGACTAGAGGATAGACAAACAGAGAGATATAAGCAAAGGAAAGTAAAATGGAGGCAGAAATCTAGTCGCGTGATAGGGGAGAGAGAGCGAGGGAGAAAGAGAGAGAGAGGCAGAGAGAGAGAGAGAGAGGGAGAGAGAGAGGGAGAGAGAGAGAGAGAGAAACAGCGAGAGGGAGATAGAGAGAGGGAGAGAGTCGCTACGGCTACAACATCACTGACTCACTCCTAATCCTATGGTGAACAGAAACCGGAGACAAAGAGGACGCATCGACACTCTAGCCATGATGCGTATCGAATCGAGATGTGTCCAATACGTCGAGCCGCTTCGATCCGTTGTCAAATATTGACTCGAGTGACGGACGCGGTGGTAATAAAGCTGGTGTGAGAACAAATATCGATTGCACCTGTTTTATGTTTTCGACTTCCTTCCCGCGTCAATAAAAGAACAATTACGTTGTATACAGTACAAACACAATAAAGCTGTTCGACAATTCACTGCAGCATTGTATTTAGTTGGGGGTAGTGTGTTACGCTCTCTATGAATCTAATGTACGAAAAACTCTGTGGGTTTCTCCGCTTGTTTAGAAAATTACAGATAAACAAATGAACGAACTCAAAAATAGCTGAAAAGGTGAAAGAATGATATAATAGAGGAAAAGTAAGACCCAAAAAGTTACTGAAATTTTCATAAATTGTCCATCATAAGTGAAACTAAGTGTTCTTTGCAATATGTCAATCAGGGTTATCTCTATCTGATCTGGATGATTATAAAAAGACAAAGCCTCAAACTCGAGTCACAAAGCTAAATAAAATTTATAATAAGAAGGCAGAAGACCACCAGGGCACAACATAGAGTGAGGACAACAATGCAATGCGTGTGGCGGCAACTGCCGAGTCGTTACTCCCGCACGAAGATGCCCTGAACTATGGAAGGCAACTGCACACGACCACCACTGAATCATGAACCAACCGAAACCGACTGTTAGTGCAATAGGGGTCTGGGCCTATCCATCAACAATTATCGTGCACAAAATATAAAAAAGAAAGATAAAAAAGGAGTGATCTCCTCATGGGAGGAGGGGTGGGGGGAGAGAGCGAGGGAGAGAGAGGCAGAGAGAGAGAGAGAGAGAGAGAGAGAGAGAGAGAGAAATAGTTGGGTAGGGAGAGCTGCTGTCGGTGATCACTCACCCCTGGAGAGCCCATCGGTCAGCGACCGTGGCGGATCCATCAACTGGATAATTATTTGATTGTTGTTTTTCCTTCTGCATTGGATTGGTCTACAGCACAGAGTTCTATAATTAGACATTTGAGGATTGGTCTACAAACAATACAGGCCTTGTGGTGGCGGGACCCATGTCGAAACGAAGGCGATAAGTAAGGGAATCGGCGTCTAATCATAGCTTTATGCCACAGATGTCTATTAATAGAACTCTGTGCTTTATGCTGGAATAGCGTAGCCAATGAGCGATTATTAGCGGCGAGATTACGTGATCTATAATTGTCGTAGTGTGAAGCGCAAGGCTTGTAATGGGTCGTGGGTGCAACGTCACGGCAGCTCACAATCTTATTTGCACACTTATCTTAAAAGACGAGTCGTAAGCAAATATTATGTCTATGAATAGAACTCTGTGGTCGCAATTTTACCACGACGTAGTACAATGTACTGAAGACCTAAAAACGAGATAGATGGTTCTACTCCCAGTGTTTGGAAGGCAAACTGCGGGTTAAGTACAATACAATCGGCGACTTTCTAAGTATCCTACTTTGGGAGAGAGAGAGAGAGCGAGATTCGTCTAATCCTCCTACCATCGATAATTGTCTAGTACTTGTACCAGACATCGCTGAACAGGAATTGCGAATGTTATTTTTGTTATTTTTTGTAATTTTTATTTATGTTCTTTATTCCGTTTACCTGAATGATAAAATACAGGGTAACAGTATACTTACTTACCAGCAAACGAGCGAATCCAAAAGAAAATAATCCAATAATCCAAAATAATTGAATAGTATTGTCCAAGGTCCAAGTTATCTTGTCTTGAGCTTTATCTGGAATTAGACAGAAAGAAAAATAACCACTTAAATAAAAACATGGGCCTTTAATCAAAATAATTAAAATAAATATTGGTCAACTTCAGATTGTGTTAAACATTAAAAATAAACAGTTAAAAAAACAACAAAAGAAAAAACAAAACAAAAAATAAGAAAAAGTCGCTCCACAAAATTTCTTACCATGACACAACCTCTTTTAACTTCATAACCAAAAATAGATGCCTTGGCGTCACAGATCAAGGTTAGACAGAGCAGATCAAATTCATTCATGCAGAATGACGACTTCCTGTGTGTCCAAAATAGTTGAACTGTGGTCTAAATATAGAACTGCCCTACATCGCTCGCACGGGTTTTGAGAAATGAAGCGTTGCGTGTGACTAACATGGGACTTTGTGTTACTGTGATTGATACCCACAACGTAATTACCTTATTCCCTCAGTCGCTAGCATCATTATTATTTTGGTCCCTATGTCTAGCTTCGTCTGTTAAAGCCTCTATAGTTGTTGGCCTGCTTCTCTGTATCATATGTCTTTGTCCTAGACCTACTTGGGGCGATTTGTTGAGTGGGTGGGTGGGTAGAAGATCAGAAAACCGATGCAAGGGACAGCGGTTCTTTTTCTGTTGTCCTCACTCTCTCTCTTTCTCTATTTCTCTCTCACACACACATTCTCTCTGCCTCTCTCTCTCTCTCTCTCTCTCTTTCTCTCTCTCTCTCTCTCTCTCTCTGCCTCTCTCTCTCTCTCTCTCTCTCACTCACACACAACTTCTCTCTGCCTCTCTCTCCCTCTCTTCTCCTCTCTCTCTCTCTCTCTCTCTCTCTCTCTCTCTCTCTCTTCTCTCTCTCTCTCTCTCTCTCTCGGTTTCTCGAGTCTTTTCTCTGCTTTCATTTTTTCTTCTCTCTATTCCTCTTGGTCTTACTCTTAATCTCTTCCCCCACCCTCTCTTTCAATTCAATATGTGGCTCAAAGACAGAAAGGAAAGACGGCAGAAGCGGTTTCAGCGAGTGAGGTAATACAATTACATGTATAATTTAAAAACACAAAGAACAACAAGAAAAACAACAAAACACAACAAACAAAAACACACGCCCACTATAGAAACCAATAGGCAAGGCAAACATGTCTAATTCATCTATTTCAGAATTTGAAACATAAAAAGCCTCCATCGCGCTCACCTTCGACTTTAACACGAGGAAGAGTGGAAAGACAGATGGGGCACAAATAATTAGAGTGTTATAGATGAGACAGTACGAAGATGCAGAAAAAAAGAAGGGAAAAAAGGTGATTAGTCAGTGAAGGAGAAAAAAGAAGT
>RQTK01000802.1:221676-240834 GCA_003991915.1 Elysia chlorotica | reverse complement strand
ACTCGTAGCAGGGCAGTCTCTGTGCTGTGACATTCTCTGTAAGCTGACTGGAAATTGGAAGCAAGGCCTTCCCTGTTGAGATAAGCCTTCAAGCGTGATTAAACAAGCCTCTCTAACACTTTTGACAGAAAGTTAAGATTGGAGACTGGTCTGTAATTGTTCATGACATTCTTGTCCAAATTGCATTTTTTTAGTAATGGTGTAACCAAAGCATGTTTGAAAATAGATGGTAGACTGGTATTTTGAATACTGCAGTTTACTATTGATGTTATAACAGGAGTGACTTCTGCAACACAGCTTTTTAGCAGCCACGTTGGAATGGCATCTAGCATACATGTCTTATTTGGTGAGGCTGAAAGTTTCCTCGAAATTTCCTCATAAGAAGCAGGTGGAAATTCATCAAGCGATGATACTAACTTTGTTGTCTGCGTTGAATCATCTGAACATGTTGTAGGGCCAAATATGTCTCTAATATTCTGTATTTTGTCATGAAAAAACACTGAAAACTTTTCTGCTAATTCCTGTGTGTCAACATGTGATGGCAAATCGACTGATTTTACTTCAGGCTGTAAGAGTCCAGTAACGATCTTAAATAATTCTTTGGATGACCTGTCCCCTTTCCTGCGCAGCTTTTTTTTTTACCCTCTTTTCAGTCTTCTGGAACTAAGTATGCGCTCTTGGTTAAAACAACCCAAGCAATACAAATGCCGGCCGAAAGCACGTGATACCAGGTTCAAGGTCGACAGCAGGCGGCAAACCGCTCTGCGCACATACACGCGAAGCTAGATTCAGACTTGACCAGCTATCTCGGTTAAAGAGTGTTCAGTGGTTACCCGGATAGCTAAATTTTCAAAAAAAAAAATAAGCTCATTTCTTTTTTCGCGTGATCTTATTTTAGTATTATCTGAGTTTAAATTTATATACTACTTGTGTTTTTGGCATTTTAGAGAAAAGTGTGCTCAAAGTTTCTTTCACCGGTGCACGTCATGAACAGTTCTGGAGAGGACTCTTCCTAAAACAAGCAAGTTTTCTGAATATTTCATGCATTGTGTTGTTTTTTACAAAGGGGTGTTTTTGGCCCCATGCTCATTTCCAAACCTGGAGGGCCAATGAGTCCTTTTAATCTGATCTTTGCACTTCAATCCGTCTGGTTTGAGTAAACCTGCCAGGAGACAAATCTCGAGTCAGCATAGCTTTAGAGTTATGTAAGCCTACCAGCACGCCTTGTGGCGCAGAACAAACAAAATGAGCTCTGACAAAAAACAGGGTGAGCTCCGATTCAAACATCTAAATACCAAGCAGAGAATCTTGAAATGAATCCGTACTTTTATAGGCAGCCAGTGTAGTTTGTGTAAAATTTCATGAATGTGATCTGCCTGTTTACTCAGTGTTATAAGTCTGGCTGCTTTATTTTGGATTTTCTGAATTCTCTTCATAGTGATATCAGGAATGCCAAAAAGAAGAGAGTTGCAATAATTGAGACTTAAAATGAAAGCGTTGACAAGAATTTTGGCAGTATTTTCATCAATAAATTTTCTTATTTTCCCTAAATTCCGAAGATGATAATGCATTGTTTGACACATCCGAGTGACTTGAGTCTTCATCGAGAGATCAGGATCAAAGTAAAAGCCGAGATTCCGAATGGCTTTAGACTTAGTTGACTCAATAGAGATGGTAGCATTGCCTATTTCCAGACAATCGAATGCAATGTTTGCTCTTTGTTGGTTTGTGCCCAGTAAAATTATCTCTGTTTTGTTGTCATTTAATTTGAGCTTATTGACAAGCATCCAGTCTTTGATTTCATTCAAACAGTTTTTAATTTTAAGTGCCTGTTGGTCTTCATTACCCTCACTTATAGGGATGTATACTTGGGTGTCATCAGCATACAAATGATGATGTAGTTTATGTTTTTCGATGATATCTGATAACGGTGTTGTGTATAGAGTAAATAAAACTGGGCCAAGGACCGAGCCCTGTGGCACTCCATAACAGAGTGGAACTGCAGTTGATACTGCGCCAGTTGAAGATGATGAGCAGCTGGCTGAAGAAAAAATCTGAACTGACTGAGATCTTTCAGTGAGATATGATGCTATCCATTCGAGTGCTTTCCCTTTGATTCCAAAATATGTCCGGAGGCGATGCAACAGTAGATCTTGGTCTATGGTGTCAAAAGCAGCACTTAAGTCGAGCAAAACCAGTGCTGTGCAGTGCTTTTGGTCTGCCCATCTGATGATATCATTATGCACTCGTAGCAGGGCAGTCTCTGTGCTGTGACATTCTCTGTAAGCTGACTGGAAATTGGAAGCAAGGCCTTGCCTGGTGAGATAAGCCTTCAAGCGTGATTAAACAAGCCTCTCTAACACTTTTGACATGGTGGCGAACTTTTGTCTAAAGCCACATCTCTGTCGACGCTGTCGAATAATTTTTCGAAGTCAACGAACATTGCATACAGAGGGGTGACTGTTCAATGATTGATGCGGATGGTAGCAATGTGGTCTGTGCACATACGATCTTGTCGGAAGTCGTCCTGCTATTCTTGGAATCTTTTTAGCCTCTCCAAGATGATTCTTGTTCAAATTTTGCAAGGATAAAAGCATGATTCCTAGATAACTGTAACGTTGTAAAGCTGACGATGTTTAAAAACTCTGCAAGTGCAGAAATGAAGTAAGCTGAACCCTTAATAACATCTGCTTGTCAAAATGTGTTGTTTATAAAGCCACAGTCACGGAAACAAACACAAACAAGAACAAACATAATAGGACTAACCCTAAATAAGTTTAAACTACACCAGTAAAGACACGAAATGAAGAAAGCACGTTAGAACACTAAAACACAACACCGACCATCAAATGCATTGGGAAATTGTAAAACAAGGAATGCTCTTTGAAAGTCAACGTACATTGCATACAGAGGGGTGACTGTTCAATGATGATGCGCATAGTAGCAAAGTGGCATGTGCACAAACGATCTTGTCGGAAGTCTTCCTGCTATTCTGGAAATTTATTGGAATCTATTTAGCCTCTCTAACATAATTCTTGTGCAAAGTTAACCAGGGTGACTGTTTAATTTCCACCTCCAACACATTCCAAAGCTTTGGAGCACAGATGGAAAAGGCTCTTTCTCCAAGTAAAGTTCTTGATCTTGGAATAACAAGTTGATTGGCAGTAGCAGATCTCAAACTGCGAGATGGTATATATTTTTCAATGAGCTCTGACAAAAAACAGGGTGAGCTCCGATTCAAACATCTAAATACCAAGCAGAGAATCTTGAAATGAATCCGTACTTTTATAGGCAGCCAGTGTAGTTTGTGTAAAATTTCATGAATGTGATCTGCCTGTTTACTCAGTGTTATAAGTCTGGCTGCTTTATTTTGGATTTTCTGAATTCTCTTCATAGTGATATCAGGAATGCCAAAAAGAAGAGAGTTGCAATAATTTAAATTTCATGAATGTGATCTGCCTGTTTACTCAGTGTTATAAGTCTGGCTGCTTTATTTTGGATTTTCTGAATTCTCTTCATAGTGATATCAGGAATGGCAAAAAGAAGAGAGTTGCAATAATGAAAGCGTTGACAAGAATTTTGGCAGTATTTTCATCAATAAATTTTCTTATTTTCCCTAAATTCCGAAGATGATAATGCATTGTTTGACACATCCGAGTGACTTGAGTCTTCATCGAGAGATCAGGATCAAAGTAAAAGCCGAGATTCCGAATGGCTTTAGTTGACTCAATAGAGATGGTAGCATTGCCTATTTCCAGACAATCGAATGCAATGTTTGCTCTTTGTTGGTTTGTGCCCAGTAAAATTATCTCTGTTTTGTTGTCATTTAATTTGAGCTTATTGACAAGCATCCAGTCTTTGATTTCATTCAAACAGTTTTTAATTTTAAGTGCCTGTTGGTCTTCATTACCCTCACTTATAGGGATGTATACTTGTGTGTCATCAGCATACAAATGATGATGTAGTTTATGTTTTTCGATGATATCTGATAACGGTGTTGTTTAGAGTAAATAAAACTGGGCCAAGGACCGAGCCCTGTGGCACTCCATAACAGAGTGGAACTGCAGTTGATACTGCGCCAGTTGAAGATGATGAGCAGCTGGCTGAAGAAAAAATCTGAACTGACTGAGATCTTTCAGTGAGATATGATGCTATCCATTCGAGTGCTTTCCCTTTGATTCCAAAATATGTCCGGAGGCGATGCAACAGTAGATCTTGGTCTATGGTGTCAAAAGCAGCACTTAAGTCGAGCAAAACCAGTGCTGTGCAGTGCTTTTGGTCTGCCCATCTGATGATATCACTATGCACTCGTAGCAGGGCAGTCTCTGTGCTGTGACATTCTCTGACAGAAAGTTAAGATTGGAGACTGGTCTGTAATTGTTCATGACATTCTTGTCCAAATTGCATTTTTTTAGTAATGGTGTAACCAAAGCATGTTTGAAAATAGATGGTAGACTGACATTTTGAAGACTGCAGTTTACTATTGATGTTATAGCAGGAGTGACTTCTGCAACACAGCTTTTTAGCAGCCACGTTGGAATGGCATCTAGCATACATGTCTTATTTGGTGAGGCTGAAAGTTTCCTCGAAATTTCCTCATAAGAAGCAGGTGGAAATTCATCAAGCGATGATACTAACTTTGTTGTCTGCGTTGAATCATCTGAACATGTTGTAGGGCCAAATATGTCTCTAATATTCTGTATTTTGTCATGAAAAAACACTGAAAACTTTTCTGCTAATTCCTGTGTGTCAACATGTGATGGCAAATCGACTGATTTTACTTCAGGCTGTAAGAGTCCAGTAACGATCTTAAATAATTCTTTGGATGACCTGTCCCCTTTCCTGCGCAGCTTTTTTTTTACCCTCTTTCAGTCTTCTGGAACTAAGTATGCGCTCTTGGTTAAAACAACCCAAGCAATACAAATGCCGGCCGAAAGCACGTGATACCAGGTTCAAGGTCGACAGCAGGCGGCAAACCGCTCATACACGCGAAGCTAGATTCAGACTTGACCAGCTATCTCGGTTAAAGAGTGTTCAGTGGTTACCCGGATAGCTAAATTTTCAAAAAAAAAATAAGCTCATTTCTTTTTTCGCGTGATCTTATTTTAGTATTATCTGAGTTTAAATTTATATACTACTTGTGTTTTTGGCATTTTAGAGAAAAGTGTGCTCAAAGTTTCTTTCACCGGTGCACGTCATGAACAGTTCTGGAGAGGACTCTTCCTAAAACAAGCAAGTTTTCTGAATATTTCATGCATTGTGTTGTTTTTTACAAAGGGGTGTTTTTGGCCCCATGCTCATTTCCAAACCTGGAGGGCCAATGAGTCCTTTTAATTTGATCTTTGCACTTCAATCCGTCTGGTTTGAGTAAACCTGCCAGGAGACAAATCTCGAGTCAGCATAGCTTTAGAGTCGTGTAAGCCTACCAGCACGCCCTGTGGCGCAGAACAAACAAAAATAAACAACGAGAAGAATCTTCTAGACAACTGTAACGCTAAGAGAAAAGCTAACGATGAACCAAAACTCTGCAAGTGCATAAATAAAGCAAGCTGCACACTGAATAACAACTGCCTAGCAAAATGTGTTGTTTATAAAGCCACAGCCACGGAAACAAACACAAACAAGAACCAAACATAATAGCACTAACCCAAAAAAAGTTTAAACTACACCAGTAAAGACACGAAATGAAGAAAGCACGTTAGAACACAACACCGACCATTAAATGCATTGGGAAATTGTAAAGGAAGTGAAGCTGTACGATGTACACACTACCAGACTACCAGCCACTCATGAGGAGTGCAACTCGTAAAAACGAAAGAAAGGAGACTTTTTCTCACTGCATCCTGCAAAGTCAACATCGTTCAGCTGCCTCATGAAGGCCCACAGGATAACCGTACTCTGGCCTGTAGTTAATTTTCGAATAACCCAGTCAATCAACATGATTACAAGTTTTTGTCGGCGAAGGCAAACAGCCCCAGCGGAAATTGATATTTACATTTTACGGAACGTTAGTTTACCATCGTGGAAATCTTCTCAAGTGGCATTTTCATACAGTTGTTAAATTATGGTGGCGAACTTTTGTCTAAAGCCACATCTCTGTCGACGCTGTCGAATAATTTTTCGAAGTCAACGAACATTGCATACAGAGGGGTGACTGTTCAATGATTGATGCGGATGGTAGCAATGTGGTCTGTGCACATACGATCTTGTCGGAAGTCGTCCTGCTATTCTTGGAATCTTTTTAGCCTCTCCAAGATGATTCTTGTTCAAATTTTGCAAGGATAAAAGCATGATTCCTAGATAACTGTAACGTTGTAAAGCTGACGATGTTTAAAAACTCTGCAAGTGCAGAAATGAAGTAAGCTGAACCCTTAATAACATCTGCTTGTCAAAATGTGTTGTTTATAAAGCCACAGTCACGGAAACAAACACAAACATATTGGACTAACCCTAAATAAGTTTAAACTACACCAGTAAAGACACGAAATGAAGAAAGCACGTTAGAACACTAAAACACAACACCGACCATCAAATGCATTGGGAAATTGTAAAACAAGGAATGCTCTTTGAAAGTCAACGAACATTGCATACAGAGGGGTGACTGTTCAATGATGATGCGCATAGTAGCAAAGTGGCATGTGTACAATCTGTGTGTCAACATGTGATGGCAAATCGACTGATTTTACTTCAGGCTGTAAGAGTCCAGTAACGATCTTAAATAATTCTTTGGATGACCTGTCCCCTTTCCTGCGCAGCTTTTTTTTTACCCTCTTTCAGTCTTCTGGAACTAAGTATGCGCTTTTGGTTAAAACAACCCAAACAATACAAATGCCGGCCGAAAGCACGTGATACCAGGTACAAGGTCGCCAGCAGGCGGCAAACCGCTCATACACGCGAAGCTAGATTCAGACTTGACCAGCTATCTCGGTTAAAGAGTTTTCAGTGGTTATAGCTAAATTTTCAAAAAAAAAAAAAGCTCATTTCATTTTTCGCGTGACCTTATTTTAGTATTATCTGAGTTTAAATTAATACACTACTTGTGTTTTTGGCATTTTAGAGAAAAGTGTGCTCAAAGTTTCTTTCACCGGTGCACGTCATGAACATTTCTGGAGACTCTTCCTAAAACAAGCAAGTTTTCTGAATATTTCATGCATTGTGTTGTTTTTTACAAAGGGGTGTTTTTGGCCCCATGCTCATTTCCAAACCTGGAGGGCCAATGAGTCCTTTTAATCTGATCTTTGCACTTCAATCCGTCTGGTTTGAGTAAACCTGCCAGGAGACAAATCTCGAGTCAGCATAGCTTTAGAGTCGTGTAAGCCTACCAGCACGCCCTGTGGCGCAGAACAAACAAAAATAAACAACGAGAAGAATCTTCTAGAAAACTGTAACGCTAAGAGAAAAGCTAACGATTAACCAAAACTCTGCAAGTGCATAAATAAAGCAAGCTGCACACTGAATAACAACTGCCTAGCAAAATGTGTTGTTTATAAAGCCACAGCCACGGAAAAAAACCAAACATAATAGCACTAACCCAAAAAAAGTTTAAACTACACCAGTAAAGACACGAAATGAAGAAAGCACGTTAGAACACAACACCGACCATTAAATGCATTGGGAAATTGTAAAGGAAGTGAAGCTGTACGATGTACAGACTACCAGACTACCAGCCACTCATGAGGAGTGCAACTCGTAAAAACGAAAGAAAGGAGACTTTTTCTCACTGCATCCTGCAAAGTCAACATCGTTCAGCTGCCTCATGAAGGCCCACAGGATAACCGTACTCTGGCCTGTAGTTAATTTTCGAATAACCCAGTCAATCAACATGATTACAAGTTTTTGTCGGCGACGGCAAACAGCCCTAGCGGAAATTGATATTTACATTTTACGGAACGTTAGTTTACCATCGTGGAAATCTTCTCAAGTGGCATTTTCATACAGTTGTTGAATTATGGTGGCGAACTTTTGTCTAAAGCCACATCTCGGTCGACGCTGTCGAATAATTTTTCGAAGTCAACGAACATTGCATACAGAGGGGTGACTGTTCAATGATTGATGCGGATGGTAGCAATGTGGTCTGTGCACATACGATCTTGTCGGAAGTCGTCCTGCTATTCTTGGAATCTTTTTAGCCTCTCCAAGATGATTCTTGTTCAAATTTTGCAAGGATAAAAGCATGATTCCTAGATAACTGTAACGTTGTAAAGCTGACGATGTTTAAAAACTCTGCAAGTGCAGAAATGAAGTAAGCTGAACCCTTAATAACATCTGCTTGTCAAAATGTGTTGTTTATAAAGCCACAGTCACGGAAACAAACACAAACAAGAACAAACATAATAGGACTAACCCTAAATAAGTTTAAACTACACCAGTAAAGACACGAAATGAAGAAAGCACGTTAGAACACTAAAACACAACACCGACCATCAAATGCATTGGGAAATTGTAAAACAAGGAATGCTCTTTGAAAGTCAACGAACATTGCATACAGAGGGGTGACTGTTCAATGATGATGCGCATAGTAGCAAAGTGGCATGTGTACAAACGATCTTGTCGGAAGTCTTCCTGCTATTCTGGAAATTTATTGGAATCTATTTAGCCTCTCTAACATAATTCTTGTGCAAAGTTAACCAGGGTGACTGTTTAATTTCTACATCCAACACATTCCAAAGCTTTGGAGCACAGATGGAAAAGGCTCTTTCTCCAAGTAAAGTTCTTGATCTTGGAATAACAAGTTGATTGGCAGTTGCAGATCTCAAACTGCGAGATGGTATATATTTTTCAATGAGCTCTGACAAATAACAGGGTGAGCTCCGATTCAAACATCTAAATACCAAGCAGAGAATCTTGAAATGAATCCGTACTTTTATAGGCAGCCAGTGTAGTTTGTGTAAAATTTCATGAATGTGATCTGCCTGTTTACTCAGTGTTATAAGTCTGGCTGCTTTATTTTGGATTTTCTGAATTCTCTTCATAGTGATATCAGGAATGCCAAAAAGAAGAGAGTTGCAATAATTGAGATGACTTAAAGCGTTGACAAGAATTTTGGCAGTATTTTCATCAATAAATTTTCTTATTTTCCCTAAATTCCGAAGATGATAATGCATTGTTTGACACATCCGAGTGACTCGAGTCTTTATTGAGAGATCAGGATCAAAGTAAAAGCCGAGATTCCGAATGGCTTTAGTTGACTCAATAGAGATGGTAGCATTGCCTATTTCCAGACAATCGAATGCAATGTTTGCTCTTTGTTGGTTTGTGCCCAGTAAAATTATCTGTGTTTTGTTGTCATTTAATTTGAGCTTATTGACAAGCATCCAGTCTTTGATTTAACAGTAGATGGTGTCAAAAGCAGCACTTAAGTGGAGCAAAACCAGTGCTGTGCAGTGCTTTTGGTCTGCCCATCTGATGATATCACTATGCACTCGTAGCAGGGCAGTCTCTGTGCTGTGACATTCTCTGTAAGCTGACTGGAAATTGGAAGCAAGGCCTTCCCTGTTGAGATAAGCCTTCAAGCGTGATTAAACAAGCCTCTCTAACACTTTTGACAGAAAGTTAAGATTGGAGACTGGTCTGTAATTGTTCATGACATTCTTGTCCAAATTGCATTTTTTTTTAGTAATGGTGTAACCAAAGCATGTTTGAAAATAGATGGTAGACTGGCATTTTGAAGACTGCAGTTTACTATTGATGTGATAGCAGGAGTGACTTCTGCAACACAGCTTTTTAGCAGCCACGTTGGAATGGCATCTAGCATACATGTCTTATTTGGTGAGGCTGAAAGTATTTGCGAAATTTCCTCATAAGAAGCGGGTGGAAATTCATCAAGCGATGATACTAACTTTGTTGTCTGCGTTGAATCATCTGAACATGTTGTTGGGCCAAATATGTCTCTAATATTCTGTATTTTGTCATGAAAAAACACTGAAAACTTTTCTGCTAATTCCTGTGTGTCAACATGTGATGGCAAATTGACTGATTTTACTTCAGGCTGTAAGAGTCCAGTAACGATCTTAAATAATTCTTTGGATGACCTGTCCCCTTTCCTGCGCAGCTTTACAAGGTGTCCTCTTTTCAGTCTTCTGGAACTAAGTATGCGCTCTTGGTTAAAACAACCCGAGCAATACAAATGCCGTCCGAAATGTTCACGTGATACCAGGTTCAAGGTCGACAGCAGAAGGCAAACCGCTCTGCGCACATACACGCGAAGCTAGATTCAGACTTGACCAGACTTGACCAGCTATCTCGGTTAGATATGATGCTTCCCCGGATAGCTAAATTTTCAAAAAAAAAAAAATAAGCTCATTTCTTTTTTCGCGTGATCTTATTTTAGTATTATCTGAGTTTAAATTTATATACTACTTGTGTTTTTGGCATTTTAGAGAAAAGTGTGCTCAAAGTTTCTTTCACCGGTGCACGTCATGAACAGTTCTGGAGAGGACTCTTCCTAAAACAAGCAAGTTTTCTGAATATTTCATGCATTGTGTTGTTTTTTACAAAGGGGTGTTTTTGTGCCAATGAGTCCTTTTAAACTGATCTTTGCACTTCAATCCGTCTGGTTTGAGTAAACCTGCCAGGAGACAAATCTCGAGTCAGCATAGCTTTAGAGTCGTGTAAGCTTACCAGCACGCCCTGTGGCGCAGAACAAACAAAAATAAACAACGAGAAGAATCTTCTAGAAAACTGTAACGCTAAGAGAAAAGCTAACGATGAACCAAAACTCTGCAAGTGCATAAATAAAGCAAGCTGCACACTGAATAACAACTGCCTAGCAAAATGTGTTGTTTATAAAGGCGCAGCCACGGAAACAAACACAAACAAGAACCAAACATAATAGGACTAACCCAAAATAAGTTTAAACTATACCAGTAAAGTCACGAAATGCAGAAAGCACGTTTAGACACTAAAACACAACACCGACTAGCAAATGCATTGGGAAATTGTAAAGGAAGTGAAGCTGTACGGTGTACACCTGTCACTTGTGACTAGACTACCAGACACTCATGAGGAGTGCAATTCGTAAAAACGAAAGAAAGGAGATCTTCTCTCAGTGGCATTTTTATAAACTTGTTGAATTATGGTGACGAACTTTTGTCTAAAGATGTCTCTAGATGACATATCGGTTGACGCAGTCGAATGCTTTTTGAAAGTCAACGACCATTGCATACAGAGGGGTGATTGTGCAATGATTTTTGCGAATGGTAGCAATGTGGTCTGTTCACAAACGATCTTGACGGAAGTCGTCCTGCTCTTCTCGGAGTCTCTTTAGCCTTTCCAACATGAATCTTGTTCAAAGCTTGCCAGGGATGGATAACAGCTTAATTCCTAGCCAGTTACCTCAGGATGACAGTTTCCCTTTCTTGGGCAGCTTCACAAGGTATCCTCTTTCCAGTCTTCTGGAAATTTATTAGTATGCGCTCTTGGTTAAAACAACCCAAGCAACACAAAAACACAAATGCCGGCCGAAAGCAGGTGATACCAGGTTCAAGGTCGACAGCAGGCAGCGAACTGCTCTTCGCACATACACGCGAAGCTACATTCAGACTTGACCAGCTATCTAGGTCAAAGCGTGTCCAGTGAATGGTCGCCTGAAAGTTGACCGGAAATGAAGATGTCCCGTATTTTGAGCTGGACATAGATCAGTAACTAGTGATCGTAGCGAAAATCGGAAAAAAAAATTTGTAATCAGCGATCCAAAATTAACAGTCTTTGCGTAGAAAAAATGCACAATAAACAATTTTAATCAAGAATGTTGTTGTTGTTGCTTTTGTTGTGTTGGTTTAACGTCCAACATCAGCACTATATAGGCTTTTATATGGACGGGCCCCAAGACTGACGTCTACAATTTTATGTGCTGCCACACACGTGACAGGGCGGGGATGACATGACTTCTGTCTCAACTGGTCACATTAAATTGACACCGACCCAACCAGAAGAAAGCGCATAGCAAGGGCTTGAATCCGGACCTTTTGCGCCCGAGGCCTATGGGCTATCCCAGCCCCCCTCCCCCAACAATGAAGAAAGCGCGTGATTTCCACCCCATCACACTTTCACCACTCCATGCCGTATCTGTGTTGTGTTTGAAGTCAATACACTTTGGATTGTGGTGCCACGTATTTTATTATAATTATTATTACAAACAAATCTAAAGTATTCTAAAACCAAAGATGGACACAGACCAAACAACAAAGCTTGTAGTTTATGTAGAAAAAATACCATTTCTATATGACAAAATGGATTCTGTGTACAGCAACAGAAACCTGCTCAATGCGGAATGGAAAAACAACTGCAGAGGAAATCGGCTGTGATGGTAAGTTTAAGTTTAATTTTTATTATAACAGGTATCTTATTTACTTTCATTATCATAGTAATCATTACGGGATCATCATCGTAATAACCATTTGCTTCTGTTTCTCTTATTACTGACTAGCGGGCTACCCATCTAAAAATATTCAGTTCAGAGAAGAAAAAGCAGAAACGCCATTTTGTTTTTAAATAGCGCTTTTTGCTTAATTAAACAATATAATTTTATGTAGATCTTTATCTAGCTACGTCAGGTGATTTTGTCGCTCAGTTGATAGACGTTTGGAGGAGGGAAGGTGCGACCATCACTCTATTTCTACCAGCTCGCCTTTTTTCCGCGCAGTTTTATGTCGCCGGTTTGTAGGGAAGGTGCGACCACCACTGTGTTTCCACCCTTTGTTTCCCTTGCCTTATAGATGCATCTGCATCGAATCACGAACATATTATTTTTATCCCTTTGTGATTCAGGGTATGTGAATTATGTAGCAAATACAGAAAGATCAATGAAAAGTTTATTTTAGGCTTCCAAATGAAGGTACATACATATACAGCCCTCATTTCTTATTTTAGGGTTTAAGGGGGGGGGGGGGAGCCTGTGGCAGTTGGTACTTGTGAGAACCAAATAGGCTGTATACGTACCGGTACTTCTAAGTACCACTTGAACTATTACTACAGGAAACCAGGAAACTACATTGATTATGCTCTGTTTTTATGCTCATTGTTTACAGTTCATACTGTTCATTCCACACTAAAGAGAGGCTCTAAGGCTTTTGCTGGTGTTAGAATAAGATTGTAAGAAGTATACATATCAGATTATATGAGAGTACAGGGACGTTCAGATATAATCTTACATTCTCGAAAAGGAGGCCGAGGTGGGGACTAGGTGATTGGAAAAAAGTGTGCTATGAAAGGTCCCACCATATATTTATGTAATGTAAGATTATTTTCGAGCTGCTCCTACGGAGTCCAAATTTTTGCTGCTTCCACTAAAGACTAAAACTCCCGCTTTTGTAGGCATCATAGAAATATTTCCTAACAGCCTGATATCGTTTGCAGGGGATAGCAGGTTTCAATTTTAGACAGTTTAATTTATATTGATACTAAGGTATTTGTACAACAGTAAAACTGTGCTAAGCACACATGACAGCGACCTCTCTCTTCTACATGGACCACAGTGTGGATCCCAAAATTATGCAGTCTGAGTGAATCACAGAGTATAGACTCTTACGTCTTTTCCTTATGGCAGGCACAGGAGATGGGCAAAACGAGGAAAGAGGATTTCCCACTCGTGGAGGTATGGACAATGCAATAAGTCCCAGTGCAACTTCTCTGACAAAATTCAGATTTTTGTAGGTAATAAATGCGTTGACAACAGTCCTGTCCACCATGACAACAAAGGGACGGTGCCACAACTTCTTGGACTTTCGGCTCAAGCCGTAGAGAGCGGCTACCATGTCAGCTTTGTCAACTCCCCCCATGAAGGCGTTGTAGTCCTTTATTTCAATGGGGCACGGAACAGCCTTCTCTGAGCCACCTTTTTCTTTTCTGCCTACAGACATGATGATTGCCGCATGGAAATTTGATGCCACTAGAACACTTCTGTTCATCCATTTCAAAACCATCGGTCATTCAATGTGTAGTCTACATCTTCTCTTTCTATCTTTGTCGCTCTTCAGTTCAATCGGCAGTCCTTTACCATTGGAGCGTATGATTCCACGTGCCATATTTTTTCAAACGCTGAAGAAGTGAAATGGAGAAACAAGCGTGGGCACGAAGAAGAAAAAAGGAGAAAACATTTACTCGTAAGTTTCTAAACAAAATCGTAGTGATCTCAAATAAGTATCATGTGTTAAAAAAACTGCAAAAACAAAAAAAATGCATACAATGTAAATTTCCCATGAATAGATAATAATGACACATCTGATGCCTTTGTTTTGTTTATGAAAAATAATGGAGAAGCATATGAAAAGTTGGGGGGGGGGGGGGGCCTTCACCTTCTCTAGGAAGGATCCGCAAAACAATGATGAGCCTTGAATTTCACCTCTAGGAAGGATCCGCAAAACAATGGGCTAGTCCCAGACTAGAGAGAAACTAGCCCCAATTTCAAAGCTATGTCCCAGACTAGAGAGAAACTAGTCCTAATTTCAAATCTATGACCAGCGAACAAACGAAACCCGAAATTGCAATCATTGTTTTGCGGATCCCTCCTAGAGAATGTGAAACTGCGATAAGAAAAAGCTCCTATGGTAGGACTCTCTCTCTCTCAATCTTCGATCTACCTGATATGATCTCTTCATATTCCCCATCGCTCACCTTATTTGCCCACCCATCTTGTAAAACATACATATTTATGTCTAAAAATTTCTTTTCAAATTCTATATCTCGTCTAACTTTAAAATGGAAATAGCGCGTATAAAGTTAGTGTATGTGATTTTTTTTAGTCTGTTTGCCTGTCTGTCTCTCTCTTATCGCCAGTTACTTCCCTTACAAATTTTGCCCAAGTACCCTATAAAATATTTTCTTATATTACATTCTGTCCCGTCTCACCTCCCTCTCTCTCTCTCTCTCTCTCTCTCTCTCTCTCTCTCTCTCTCTCTCTCTCATTGATTATATTCAATACTTCTGTTGTATGAAGAGACTTTTTTTAAATTTCCCAATGAGGGATGAATAAAGATATACGATATCTATATTTTCCCTAGTCATAAAACTTAGATAAGCACTATTTATGTTTTATTTTAGGTGCTTTCCAATTTCCATAGCTTTAAGGTCTTCTTTTTCACCTGGTAAAAAAAACTTCAATTTATAACCAAACAAAGTATAGTTTAGTTACTAACCTAAATACGAAAATAACAACCGGAGTGAATAACGCGAAACGGAATAAACTAATAAAAAATACTCAAAAGTTCGATCCCTTCCTCGTTACTGCAATTTATTAAACTAAAGATTTTGATGAAGATGTAAGAGTGAATCTATTTTTATCAATTTGACTCCCAGCGATCTAGATTCTAATCTACCAAAGAATTTGATAATCTAGAGATCTAGATCTAGGTATCATGAATAACACAGGAGGCCTATCAAATAAAATCTGACAATTTGTATCCTGCTAGAATAAAAGTTCTAGGTTGTTAATCTAGATCTAGATATATGGAATAGATATATTTATACTAGATCTAGAGTCTAGATCTAGATCTAGTAACATTTTATTTCTTTATATAATGTACAAAATTTTTGGGCCCGATGTGTAAAATCCTTCCGTAATTTATATCTTGCCTACATTCTACGTTCCAATCAAAAATCTAAATCTAGATTCTATGATCTAGATCTAGATTTAGGCTAACATAGAAAGATTGTTATATTGTATTGACGTAGACCTAATATATTTTAATTTATATAGCATTTAAAGGTTTCAGTCACCATCCATATAGGCCTACATATGTACACTGCAAGACTTGCATAGATTTATATCCAAGATCTACTCTAGATCTAGATCTAGTAGCCTGGGTGTTATCTTGAGAATTTAAAGATGCAGGTGGGGTATTGCAAAATCACTGCAGTGCCGATCAAGACATTATTGTAACTAGATCTAGCAATCTTTGTCTTCCCTTTCAGTGTTTCTCTGTGTTGCGCAGTCACATGAATGAAGCCTGATGTTGCAATTTTGCACAGCATCGTCATTATTTGACCAACTGTTTCAAAATCTAAAGTAGGAGCTAGAAATCATGTATACATCATGATATATTTGGGGTGGTGGGGGGGCAGGCTATTTGTCCCGACTGAAGGCCCTACTACAACCTATAAAATATGTCAAATGAAATATGTACCAACCGAAAGAGCTACGTTCATTACTTCACCTGCTTTAAGGATCATAAAGTATTTGTCAGGAAGGTATACATGTCTAGCTTGATTATTATGAAAGCAGCAGAGGTGGACTTCCACATCGGCAGCTGGATGAATAGGCTATAGATTGACAATGAGTCTGGCAGCCAGACAAAGGTGCTTTAATCTAGGTATTTACTTTAAGTTTAACACTAATTTCTAAACTTGGATGTCAAATCTCAATGGAAAAAAAGACATAACTTGGGAAATGTGAGATAGCTAGGCAAAATTATAGGCTGGAAATAATATTAATTAGTAAAATCTCTATTTACAAATTTAAAGCAAGGAATGAAGGATAAAAATTTTAATTTGTTTTTGTCTATTATACTATTTATAGCTCTTATTTTAGAAGGGTTTTTGTCATTGCCATAATAAGACAAGAATAAAAGATGATTTTATCAAAAGAGGAAAAATCAAATTTCGTCAAAATGATGTTTCTGTGATGGTGAGCAATATCTAGTGATAAATCCCCTCTATGATAAAAATGGCATTTGATGTGAGGCATACTGTATCAAGGGTCCTAGATTTAGATCCATTTTTTTTCTTGTCTTATCTTTTTTGTCTTTTTTTTTATATTAGGATAGCGAGATACATTCACCAATATAATGTTCATGAGTCATATGTTCTAAGAGGATGGTGTATCGTATCATTGTGTATGAAAAAAAAATTTATCACATTTTTGCGTGGACTAAATATTATAAAGTGATTCTGGTACTGAAGTAAGTATGGGCTAGACTGTTTTAGTGCCAAGCAGATTTTATTAGTGTGATTATAGACCAAGGGTTTGATGCATTTTCGTAAGGGTTGTGAGGGGTTTATGGCAATTGTAGAGAGACGAAGTTGTGGCAGTGGTCAATAATCACCTGTGCAGGATTTAGGTTTTAAAATCAGGTGTTTTTTTATATTACACACAATATTCTCAACTTTCTCGTTATTAATATTAGCAGGGGTAATATGAAAAAAACATGGATACAAACTCATTATTTCAAAAAGTATCGATATTCAAGGTGCCATTAAAAATAGGGACTACTGTAGTTTTCAGTGTTAGCAGCATGTATTGTTTGTCACGCTGGTCTCTTCAAAACCAGGGGCAAGATGATTTAAGTGGTAGAGTGTTGGTCTCTCAATGGGGAGGTCTCCAGCTCGAAACCTTTGGGGTCCTTCGACAAAATAGCCAGTCCTGAAGTTGGATGTTCAGCAACTTTTAGAAATTCATAAACAAAATATTGTTCAAGTTGTCATTCATCATTCAGTTTTTTCAATTTTCGAACATTCAAAAAAATAACAAGAAAGTTCAATATGAAAATCATAGGTGGGCAGAGGTTGTTATGAGGGAGATCAGTGGGAAGGCACCCAATGACTGGGGAGCAAGAAGGACTTGACTGTTTAACCAACAACTACATTTTTTTTTATCTCGGCACATGTGCCAATCGCTCCTGAAGATTTTTATTGACTGTGAAAGGGTGCTCTCTCTCTCTCTCTCTCTCTCTGGGGTGGGGGGAGTCTGAAGAGATACAGGTTTGATCTGCGCTGCTTGTTCTTTTTCTCCTGGTTTGGTCTGTGCCAGTAGAATAATTATCCCCCTCTGAATCATTTTCTCTTACCAAAGGTTACTTGTCTTTACAGATCTATGCATTTGACGACTGGTATGAGTGCGTTTATTTAAATATCTTTATGCTTTGGAATTGCTAACTGAAGGCCCACAGTTACAATCTATATAAAAAAAAAAATGTATAACAACTTTAAGGCAACCAATGAATGTAAAATTTTATATCAGATAATAACTCTTTTAAGGACTGGTATTTGCAGACCCCTAGGCCCAATTTCTTCTACTCCCATTAGAACCTTCTCCTTCTAAGGTCTTCTTGTCTCCCAAGGGTCAGTTTTTAGGAGGAGACACTGTATGGAATTGATAGCTTGATTTTATGGTTGTTATTTAACATGTGTTTCAATGAAACAGGTATATCAAGATACATGTATCTCAAAATATGTTGCTTCCAGTTGTCTGTTTGTTTGTAATACAAATTGATGGGGCCAACATGCCTGTCTTGTGACAAAATCATAGCAACGCATTAACAACTATTTTTTCTCACAAATTTTTCATTACATTAAAGCCCAAATTATGTTGGAAAATATATTGGTTATGGACCATAAGTGCTACAGTTTTGTTTTACTTCTTTCAAGTTTGCTGCAGAATCATCCTTTTGCATTACATCAGCATCAAGCAAAATTTTCATTTAAAAAATAACAACTTTTAAAGATATCCTGCCACCTCCTAGGTAAAATAGACAAAATGAAAAAAAATGCGAGTATAGTTTTAGAATTACTGGTTAATTACTGGTTTTTTACAAGTTTTCTAACTCTTGGTTTATTTTGTTGGAATTTGGTAATTCAAAGATATATTTATCCCATTCACTCTTCAAATTTGTTTTTAAAACGCTTATTTTTTTATATAAGCCTTACATTTTTCAATAGAACAAAAATGCCATATATGTATTATTTGGGGTGGAGCTAAAACCCTCTATAACATCTATTCAAACCGCCCTTTACCTTAGCGGTATTGGCAAAAGGTCTACAATGTCAAACGTTTAAAAATCTGTGTGCAATCTTTGAAATAAAGTGAGTTGCATGGCTATATTCAGGCTACCAAGTACCATTAGAAAAAAAATGTGTAAGAAGATGATAAAATTTAATGTACCAATAAAACATTTTCAAAATCACTTTTGTATTGATACTGAACAAAACTCTCTTTACTGTAAATGACTGTTTGTCCAAATTAATAAAATGTATAGGCCCATATAAATAAATATATGTAATAGTGACTTTTTTTACATCCACATCATGGTATCAAAGGCTTTTAGATATTATTACAACTAAACTGCATGTACATGTATAATTATTTGCTCTTTCTTTTTCCTATTGTCATTTTTGCCCATAATAAAATTAAAGCAAAATACTGCTGTTTCTTAAAAAAAAAAAAAG
>RQTK01000802.1:198215-221274 GCA_003991915.1 Elysia chlorotica | reverse complement strand
CAATATTTTATTTGTTTGTATAATGTCACTAGCTAAGACAAGAGCACACATCTACCTGGTCTGTCTCCCTTTTGCAGCACCTAAAATTTTCAGATGTTAGTTGTATGTCGTTTCCACAATATAGCTATATAGTGCTGACATCAAACAACTAACTGGATGGCCAAGATGGAGTTTGTGCCCGTACAGATCAGGGTTGCTAACTTCAAGTGAGTTTACATCTCGGTGCTGGCTCTCCTCTACTGTTATCGGCTGACAAGGGAGTCGTGGTATCCCCGCCCTGTCTCTTGCGTGGCAGCACATAAAATTGTCAGACGTCAGTCTTGGGGCCTGTCCACAATATAGTCTATATAGTGCTGGTGTTAATCGTTAAAACCAACTCATTTCATTTGTACCGGTACCAGGTTACCTTCAGAAAGAACCTTGATAACTGCTAATATGAGTTGACTGTTAATGGTCTATAATGGTTTAATTGGATTTTTTTTTATGTTATTGACTTGTAATCAAGTTTTTCTTCAAGTTATATAGATGCAGACTACCTGGTAGCCTGGTGATAATTTCCATAGTGTTTGTAAATTTATTGGTATCGTAACTGTTTCTAATGTGTTGTATACAATTTTACATGTAGATCTAATGAGTAACCAGTTATATTTTTTTTTGTCTATTGGATATTTGTAACATTCTATGGTTGTATATATTATTTTATTATTTTTAAGCAATTTGTTTTTTTTTTTATATTTAATTACATTTTCTTCACTATACAAGTAAATGTAAATGTCAATTTTTATAATTTTTATTTTTTAATGTCAATATTTTGTGTAAATGTCAATTTATATAATTTGCATTTTTAAATGGCAATATTTTGTGACTTTTTCGTGTACAATGTTAACTTAAAGTGTTTATTTTACTGTCTTTTTTTTTTAAAGGAAACAAGTTGGATTTAAGATAATTGTGTATATTTGGACATGAAGTCATTGAAGGTCTATGGTAAATGGGAGCTACTTTTTGGAGTCTGACAATATCTTTTATAGTATTGCAAATGCTCAGGGATTGCAAGTCAATGTTGCTATTATGTTTATGTGTGTGTGAATTTCTGCTGACACTGGTGATAATTGCAATTAGCCATATTGGACTCAGTATTGCTGAGCTGTTCTTATGCAATAAAGTCAACTTCCATATTTTATTCATGCCTCTGAACTTAAGATTTTACCTTTTTGGACAGCCATCAAAATTGCTTTATGCATTAATGAAACAGAAATGATATTGATAATTATTTTTTATTTGCTCCATCTCCTTTATTATCTTTTTTTTTGTGTGTTAAATATAGACGTTGGAATTTATACATATATTTTGTGAATATCTTCTGGTGTAGTCAAATAAAAGATTGAAAATTTGCACTCCTAGTCTTACATTATTTTGTGGATTCACTTTAGCACTTTAGGTTTTGGTTTCCTGCTCATTAATTTTTTTTAAATCACACAAAACTGAAAATATAATATTAATGGTTGTACCTGCTCTTGTAATTTGAGATGTTAAAAATATTGCAATTTAACTATCACTCAGAGAACCCATAATGTCTTGGAATAAAAATTATAATAAGAATTGGGGAGAAAAATGCTAAGCTAAGCAGGTGTCAGTATGTCATCGCCTGAAGACATTTATCCCTGCTCATTCTCTGTCTCTTGATGTGAAAAGGAAAATGGACGTGGGAAGTGTTTCTGTGATAAAATAATTTATATGACAGTTGACTTCAGCTTACCAATCCCAAGCTACAGTAGCTCTGGGTATGGAATTTAAAAAAAATGTTTTTACACACACAGACACAGACACATATTCATTATTTACTGTAGCAAAGCTTATCGCAATGTGGCTTAAACATATGGGAATATGTTTAAAAACTGCGCATTTGACGAAATGACATCAAGGTAATTTTAGAAAACACTTTTCATACATTTAAAAATGTCTTTTCTTTTATTGAAATTTACCGGGAAAATAATCAAGGGGTTGAAAACACGTATGAGCAAAAGCCAATAATATCTAGACTTCAGATCTATAGTGTATTTCATATAAACATTGTTGTTTTTAATAGTATTTTATATAAACATTATTTTTTTTTTGTAGTACATGTTAGCTGTTAATTACATGTACTACATGCAAACATTTGTGAACACGTAGGCACACTGTAAGCCTAAATTTGTAAACTATACTTTGTTTGGTTATAAATTGAAGTTTTTTTACCAGGTGAAAAAGAAGACCTTAAAGCTATGGAAATTGGAAAGCACCTAAAATAAAACATAAATAGTGCTTATCTAAGTTTTATGACTAGGGAAAATATAGATATCGTATATCTTTATTCATCCCTCATTGGGAAATTAAAAATAAGTCTCTTCATACAACAGAAGTATTGAATATAATCAATGAGAGAGAGAGAGAGAGAGAGAGAGAGAGAGAGAGAGAGAGCAGTTTACGGGATGCTAAGCACTGTTGTACTTGTAGCAGTAATTAGCTACATCTGTATCATTGCGCGACTTATGAGACCTACGAATTTAGAAAAAATATTATATAGGGTACTTGGGCAAAATTTGTAAGGGAAGTAACTGGCGATAAGAGAGAGACAGACAGACAGACAGGCAAACAGACTGGAAAAAAAAATCACATACACTAACTTTATACGCGCTATTTCCATTTTAAAGTTAGACGAGATATAGAATTTGAAAAGAAATTTTTAGACATAAATATGTATGTTTTACAAGATGGGTGGGCAAATAAGGTGAGCGATGGGGAATATGAAGAGATCATATCAGGTAGATCGAAGATTGAGAGAGAGAGAGAGAGAGAGAGTCCTACCATAGGAGCTTTTTCTTATCGCAGTTTCACATTCTCTAGGAGGGATCCGCAAAACAATGATTGCAATTTCGGGTTTCGTTTGTTCGCTGGTCATAGATTTGAAATTAGGACTAGTTTCTCTCTAGTCTGGGACATAGCTTTGAAATTGGGGCTAGTTTCTCTCTAGTCTGGGACTAGCCCATTGTTTTGCGGATCCTTCCTAGAGAAGGTGAAGGCGCCCCGCGAGGGAAATTATTCTCGGTCATGCTGGAACACATCCNGNAAAAAGGTTGGGTCGGTGTTAGTAAAATATGACCGACTGAGGTGGGAGTCATGGTATCCCCACCCTGTCCCGTGTGTGGCAGGACATAAACTTGTCAGACGTACAGTCTAGGGGCCCAATCCAGTGCTGACGTTGTACATTAAACCAACTCAACTCACTCAACTCATTCAGCTCTGGGCCCCGTCGCCGTGTAGGATCTTCTGTTAAGACTTAGGATACGTTAACATTGAGGATAGTTTTGCTTTCGGGAGGGGCGGGAGGGGCTTGGGCGCAGTGGGTAGACCGCTCATCTCCCAATCAGGATTCCCCTGGTTCGCAACCCATGATCATGCGAGATGCATGTGTCCGATCCCGTAACTACTACTACTACTACTACTACTACTACTACTACTACTACTACTACTACTACTACTACTACTACTACTACTAAGTAGTAGTAGTAGTAGTAGTAGTAGTAGTAGTAGTAGTAGTAGTAGTAGTAGTAGTAGTAGTAGTAGAAGTAGTAGTAGTAGTAGTAGTAATAGTAAAAATGGCGCCAACATTCTCCCACGTGTTCCCCCACGCGCTCACATCCACTCTATGGATTTTACGAGTTTCAAGAAAAACAAACCGACTCGACACTCAGCCTCAACAAACATTTACAGATAATGCGCCTATAGTAAATATAAAGATAAAAATAACTGCGTAATGTTACAGGGCACTACTTAAGAACATTCTAGAAACTCTGGAAAATGGAGGGAATCTAAATATAAGATAGAACAAGGAAAGTTCCCTATTATTTACGAAGGAGTGCCGCATCTGTCATTAATGCATGAGTCATACGTGCACCACAACACCTAAGTAGGCTACTAAAAAGCAGTGTATCACTTTTGTATTGATACTAAACAAAACTCTCTTTACATTTGGTATTTCAGGATCTGTTATTGAATGGTTTAAATCTTATGTGCTAGGTAGAACACAATGCGTTATTGTTAACGACAAGTGCTCCTCTGTATTTGACTTATGTTATGGTGTTCCTCAAGGTTCCGTGTTAGGACCTGTCCTATACACAATGTACACCCAGCCCTTAGGGGCCGTAATTAAGAAGCATTCAATGTTTTACCACATGTACGCAGACGATACACAAGTCTATAAGTCTGCACCACCTAATGACTTCCCAAAGCTTATACAGGATTTTGAAATTTGTATCAAAGATATTAAATGTTGGATGGTTGATAACAAACTCAAAATGAACGAAGACAAGACGAAAATCATTAAATGTAATACCAGCAGAAGTAACCTTTCCAGTGATCTTAATCATATTTGCATTGGAAATGAGAATATACCCTTTTCAGTTAAGGCTAAAAACCTGGATGTGTACTTTGATTCAGAATTATCTATGTCGTATCAAGTAAATAACGTATGTAGAATAATGTATTTAGAGCTCAGAAGAATCAAGCAAATGTCTCCATTTTTGAAACAGTCTAATTTGAAAACACTCATTTCAGCATTTGTGTTCTCGAGATTGGACTACTGCAATGCTCTTCTGTATGGTCTACCCAATGACACACTTTTCAAATTGCAGAAGATCCAAAATAATGCAGCTCGCATGATACTTAAGAAAAAAAAGAGAGACCATATTACACCCATGCTAAGACAGCTCCACTGGCTTCCAGTGGAGGCCAGAATTAAGTATAAAGTTGCTACTTTGTGCTATAAATGTAAATTCCAACAAGCACCCCAGTATCTCTACGAGTTTATTGTTACTCATGCTCCTAGTCTGAACTTAAGGTCCAGAAATAAAGCGCTCTTGTCAGTCCCATGTAGAGCAAATAAAAAGACAAGTGAGCGAGCATTTGTGCACTATGCACTTGTTGTTTGGAATTCCCTGCCTTAAGATCTGAGACAGTGCAGCTCACTTAATAGTTTCAAAAGAGGTCTAAAAACCTACTTATTTACAATGCACTTCTCAGTGGATTTTTCCTCTTAATTTTTATTAATGTTTTCTTTATATGTGTAATTTACTCATTTTTCATAATATTTCTTTGCTGTTCATGTATCATGTCCTTTATGTGCAAAACTGCCTTATAATGTATGTGAATGGCTGATAAATTGTCTCGTCTTAACTATGTAAAGCGCTTTGATCCAGCTATGCTGGGATAAGGCGCTTAAAAATGATCTTCATTATTATTATTATTATTATTTACTGTAAATGACTGTTTGTCCAAATTAATAAAATGTATAGGCCCATATAAATAGATATATGTAATAGTGAATTATTTTACATCCACCTCATGGTATCAAAGGCTTTTAAATATAATTACAACTAAACTGCAAGTACATGTATAATTATTTGCTCTTTCTTTTTCCTATTATCATTTTTGCCCATAATAAAATTTAAGCAAAATACTGCTGTTTCTATATTAAAAAAGGCACACATTTAAGCTCTGTATGCAAGGCCTTGATCTAAATGAAAATTTGTCAATTGTGTTTCTAGTGCATATTGACGAACACAACTTTGCACTCATTCATATTTTAGAAATGAATATTTTACATGATACTGTGCCTCAATGTTGTCCTTTTTTTGTTGTGTTTACTTATGGCATAAAATATTAGTAAAGTACTGTACTTTTTCAAATAACACTTTTCCATTTAAATGCTGTGAGTGTGAAGATATGATTCTTTTTAAGGCGTGTTTGTATTGCGGGCTATACTTTCTTTTTTTTCAGAATTAGAACAACAAACTAAATAATTATACTATTTGATTACAGGGCTACAGCTATCATAAACTGTTTTATTGCCATGCCCCTGCAATTTTCATCTCTGCAGAACTGTGGCTTTAAAATGTATTCTTTCCACAAACAAAATTACAATATTCATGCATGGGCTTTCTTTTTTTCTCTTCCTGTGTTTCTCTATTAAACGAACTGCCTCAGAGCCGAGCGTTGATCTCTCAATTGGAGGGTCCTCTGTAAGAAACCCACAGTTGGTCAATATTTTATTTGTTTGTATAATGTCACTAGCTAAGACAAGAGCACACATCTACCTGGTCTGTCTCCCTTTTGCAGCACCTAAAATTTTCAGATGTTAGTTGTATGTCGTTTCCACAATATAGCTATATAGTGCTGACATCAAACAACTAACTGGATGGCCAAGATGGAGTTTGTGCCCGTACAGATCAGGGTTGCTAACTTCAAGTGAGTTTATTAACTAGCTAAGACAAGAGCACACATCTACCTGGTCTGTCTCCCTTTTGCAGCACCTAAAATTTTCAGATGTTAGTTGTATGTCGTTTCCACAATATAGCTATATAGTGCTGACATCAAACAACTAACTGGATGGCCAAGATGGAGTTTGTGCCCGTACAGATCAGGGTTGCTAACTTCAAGTGAGTTTACATCTCGGTGCTGGCTCTCCTCTACTGTTATCGGCTGACAAGGGAGTCGTGGTATCCCCGCCCTGTCTCTTGCGTGGCAGCACATAAAATTGTCAGACGTCAGTCTTGGGGCCTGTCCACAATATAGTCTATATAGTGCTGGTGTTAATCGTTAAAACCAACTCATTTCATTTGTACCGGTACCAGGTTACCTTCAGAAAGAACCTTGATAACTGCTAATATGAGTTGACTGTTAATGGTCTATAATGGTTTAATTGGATTTTTTTTTTATGTTATTGACTTGTAATCAAGTTTTTCTTCAAGTTATATAGATGCAGACTACCTGGTAGCCTGGTGATAATTTCCATAGTGTTTGTAAATTGGTATCGTAACTGTTTCTAATGTGTTGTATACAATTTTACATGTAGATCTAATGAGTAACCAGTTAAATTTTGTTTGTCTATGGGATATCTGAACATTCTACGGATGTATAGATAATTAAAATATTTGTAAGCAATTAGTTTTTTAATTAATTACAATTTCTTCACTACACAAGTAAAGGTAAATGTCAATTTATATAATTTGCATTTTTAAATGGCAATATTTTGTGACTTTTTCGTGTACAATGTTAACTTAAAGTGTTTATTTTACTGTCTTTTTTTTTTAAAGGAAACAAGTTGGATTTAAGATAATTGTGTATATTAGTACATGAAGTCATTTTTGGAGTCTGACAATATCTTTTATAGTATTGCAAATGCTCAGGGATTGCAAGTCAATGTTGCTATTATGTTTATGACACTGGTGATCATTGCAATTAGCCATATTGGACTCAGTATTGCTGACCTGTTCTTATGCAATAAAGTCAACTTCCATATTTTATTCATGCCTCTGAACTTAAGATTTTACCTTTTTGGACAGCCATCAAAATTGCTTTATGCATTAATTTATGCATTAATGAAACAGAAATGATAATTATTTTTTATTTGCTCCATTTCCTTTATTATCTTTTTTTTGTGTGTTAAATATAGACGTTGGAAATTATACATATATTTTGTCAATATCTTCTGGTGTAGTCAAATAAAAGATTGAAAATTTGCACTCCTAGTCTTACATTATTTTGTGGATTCACTTTAGGACTTTAGGTTTTGTTTTCCTGCTCATTAATTTTTTTAAATGACACAAAACTGAAAATATAATATTAATGGTTGTACCTGCTCTTGTAATTTGAGATGTTAAAAATATTGCAATTTAACTATAATCTCTTGGAATAAAAATTATAATAAGAATTGGTGAGAAAAATGCTAAGCTAAGCAGGTGTCAGTACATGTATGTCATCGCCTGAAGACATTTATCCCTGCTCGTTCTCTGTCTCTTGATGCGAAAAGGAAAATGGACGTGGGAAGTGTTTCTCATTCTGTGATAAAATAATTTATATGGCAGTTGACTTCAGCTTACCAATCCCAAGCTACAGTAGCTATGGAATTAAAAAAAATGTTTTTACACGCACAGACACAGACACATATTCATTATTTACTGTAACACCAAAGCTTATCGCAATGTGGCTTAAACATATGGGAATAGGTTTAAAAACTGCGCATTTGACTTTTTGATATCAAGGTAATTTTAGAAAACACTTTTCATACATTTAAAAATGTCTTTTCTTTTATTGAAATTTACCGGGAAAATAATCAAGGGGTTGAAAACATGTATGAACAAAAGCCAATAATATCTAGACTTCAGATTTATAGTGTATTTTATATAAACATTGTTGTTTTTAATAGTATTTTATATAAACATTATTTTTTTTTTGTAGTACATGTTCGCTGTTAATTACATGTACTACATGCGAACATTATGTGAACATGTAGGCACACTGTAAGCCTACATTTGTAAACTATGCTTTGTTTTGGTTATAAATTGAAGTTTGTTTACCAGGTGAAAAAGAAGACCTTAAATTTAAGGAAATTGGAAAGCGCCTAAAATAAAACATATATAGTGCTTATCTAAGTTTATGACTAGGGAAAATATAGAATACAGATATATATATCATTCTTTATTCATCCCTCATTGGGAAATTAAAAATAAGTCTCTTCATACAACAGAATTATTGAATAATCAATGAGAGAGAGAGAGAGAGAGAGAGAGAGAGAGAGAGAGAGAGAGAGAGAGAGAGAGAGAGAGGAGGTTTACAGGACGCTAAGCACTGTTGTACTTGTAGCAGTCTAAAATTAGCTAGATTTGTATCATTGCGCGACTTATGAGACCTACAAATTTAGATAAAAATATTTTATAGGGTACTTGGGCAAAATTTGTAAGGGGAGTAACTGGCGATAAGAGAGAGAGACAGACAGGCAGGCAAACAGACTGAAAAAAAAATCACGTACACTAACTTTATACGCGCTATTTCCATTTTAAAGGTAGACTAGATATAGAAATTGAAAGAGAATTTTTTAGAAATAAAAATGTATGTTTTACAAGATGGGTGGGCAAATGAGGTGAGAGATGGGGAATATGAAGAGATATATCAGGTAGATCGAAGATTGAGAGAGAGAGAGGGAGAGAGAGAGAGAGAGAGAGAGAGAGAGAGAGAGAGAGAGAGAGAGAGAAAGAAAGAGTCCTACCATAGAAGCTTTTTCTTATCACTGTTAAAAAAGGAATACTGCAGATCTAGTCTGTAACGTGTTATTTGGGTTCAATTTGCAACGGGCTCGGGAGATTGTGGGTTTAATGGAGAGGACCAAAAAAAATGCAATTTCGGGTTTCGTTTGTTCGCTCATCATAGCTTTGACATTAGGACTAGTTTCTCTCTAGTCTGGGACTAGCCCATTGTTTTGCGGATCAATCCTAGAGACGTTGAATCTGCAGCTGTGCCGGGAGACCAGCCCCGCCCACTCTTGCCCCCCGCGGGCAAGCAGGTTGGCTGCCTGGACCCTCTGCCAGGTCAGCAGGGACTGCGGCTTGACCAGGTCGTAAAGCGTGTCGTTGAAGATGTCGTTGGAGGTCTGGAGCACGGCTAGTTGTCCGCCCATCAGGTAGAAGTCGTCAACGGACTGCAGGTTCCCGCCGTAGCTGGAGAAAGATATACTCCGGGCGACCGTGCCCTCCAGATTCAGGTCGTAGGTCTTGAAGATCCTGGCCGTGCTCTCGTAGCGAAACCAGGTGCAGTGGCCCAGGAAGATCTCCTCGAATCCAGGCAGGAGTTTAATCAGAGCGGAGCTTCTCGAGTAATGTTGCCTAGCATGCTGGTGAGAATTTCCTCGGGTTTCAGGCCGGCCCAGTCTTTCCTCCTGATTTTGTCTACGACCTTGATGAGGTCAGCCACAGAGCCGGTTGCTTGCAGCAGTCTGAACTCAAACCAGTCGCGGGCAGATAGAGACGGGTCGTTCTTGGCAGTTGTGTTGTAACCCTCGTAAAGGCCGCTCAGCCATTGGCCCAGGTAGGCCACGTGACGCCAGAACGGATCTTGAATATTCTCCAGCACGAGCTGATTGGTCCATTCTTCTTGGGAAAGCAACCACAAGCGAAGCTTTTCCTTGATCACCTTGGGAGGAAGAAAGAATTATAGAAATATATAGGCCTATAAAATGTGTGTACATCAATTGATACACATAAAACTTGATCAGATAAAATAACATTTGTTTTTAACACTAATTTGGATAAAGATTACCCTAGATTTCCTTCGCCAGATACTTGTATTGCACATAAACAGCTACCGTCATGTCGTTTTGACAAAAAGAAAACCATGTAGACAATAATAAATACATAGAATAAGTGCGCCCAACACGTATGTGATATTATTAATATTAGGAAACAATGGGGAAAAATTATTCCGTTAAAACCATCATTGGTGCAGCCTTCAAAAAATCTAGTGAGATAGAGCTGAATTTTTTTTTAGCGATTTTCATTTCAAGCGGCATAATAAAACATTGTGCTAGTTTGTCTTGTTCTTCCCTCCATTTCAACATTGTCTTTTCATCGTGTGGTAGAACGTTCAATCAATGACATCTATCTGAATCTGCTTGTAGTTAACGTGTGCTCAGTTTTTATACATTTCTGTACTTGTAACAGCCGTCAACATTACAATTACATCTTTACACTAAGGGTTGCAGGTACAACGTTGTAGTAGCGTACAAGTCTGCTTACTTTTGTATCTTAAGACGATTCGTAAGGTTACCATAACACTCTACTTACATCCCTTAGTCTGTAGAGAATATTTATAGAAAACTGTTTGTAATTTCTACCTTTTTTCCGAAAATAAGTATGCCTTTTATGGTGAGAGAAACGTTTCTTTAGTGACTGTAAGAATCAGGCTTGCCAAGAATTGAAAATTCCAACAATGATGACTGTTAGTGGTACTAATGCTGCCTCAAAAATTGAGCGGCAACTTTACTGCCTGCTTAGTGTTAGTCGCCTTTTCTTCGTGTATTTACTCTTTCCATAAAAAAACAACGTTTTGATGAGTTAAGATGACTGTGAGCACATGAGTATTGAAACAACCTCTGAAATAACAAATTGATTCTCTAGATTAAAATAGGCCTTATATCTTTGTAAAATAATATAATTATGCCTCCGCTTTTAACCGAGTATTGTATTTATTCTTATATTATTTTCAAGCCAACAAAACTGTCAGTTGCACTAGGTAGACCGGTGATGCAAGCATCGCATAAGAAAACCCAAGGAGACTAGCGTTAAAAAAATCCTCCTTGTCGGCTTGTCCTAGATCTGCAGCTACGACCGATGCGTTAACATTGTCCTGTTTGAATCGTTTATGATTCCTGCTACCAGAATTGCTCCAAGATAATATAGAACTGATTTAGATCTAGGGCCGTAGATACATCGATGCTCGTCGCAAGCTACCCCAAAGTTGTAAGCTTAGTTACAGCCCTAGATGAAATTAATGTAGGCCTAAGAATCACTATTTATTTACTTGGTAAGAAAGGGTTTGATTCTAGTTAGTCTATCCTAGATTCAATATTTTTCACTCGCAGTGTAGCATTGCTACTGTCCTTGCAATGCTGTGCTGTTCCAATACCCTCACTCCTACACACAGATTATATAATACGTCCTGCACCATCGAACGGATGGAACTGTGTGTGTTATCGAACCAACTTCAATGAGGCCCTTTAGAATTAGGACGTTGTTATCCTCGCAGGCTGCGAGACTGAAGCGTTTTTGGGGACCAAATTCTTGGTGACGTCTATTGTTGTTGTTTTTTATCTGAATAAATCATTTGAGTGTTCTGTGTTCTTTGCCTAATGAAAAAAATTGAGCTTCTTCTTTGTACAGAATGTGCATAGATGAACATAATGTCTGTGTTCAGAAATGCAATGTTTGTAAGAGTTTGCAATGTGTTTCTATGGTGCTAGTACATGTACTTCTTGCTTATCTTTACTACTACTACTACTACTACTACTACTACTACTACTACTACTACTACTACTACTACTACTACTACTACTACTACTACTACTACTACTACTACTACTACTACTACTACTACTACTACTACTACTACTACTACTACTACTACTACTACTACTACTACTACTACTACTACTACTGCTACTACTGCCTACTAATGTTCTAGTACTCTCGTAGGAAAATACTAGTACATGTACTGCTGCTGCTATTACTAGTACAACTGCTGCTGTTGCTGCTGTCGTACTGCTAAAAACTAGGACTGTTAGTACAATAGAATAATACAAACTAACACTTATACTAAATAATGACGGTTAGTTATGACTATTACTGTTTTAGTAATGTAATGTAAAAAAATGTTTAGTCAACTCGGTAACAATATAATTTAGATCCAACCAGTCGTCTCAGGGCTACTGTTTTGCGTCCATGCAAGCACATAAGCAGACAATTTACATAAACGGCAACCTCTTGTGTGCAAGTCACACAAATTGAGATGAAAGAATGTACGTGCAATTCTAAATACCATATTCACCCAAGTGTATAGACACTGAAAAAAATACAGGTTGAAAATCTAATGTATATCCCAGTGTAGAAATTCAGATGACACTACCGGTAAGTAATTCGTTGTGGTTAAGCACTAGTTGATTAATCCTTTAGTGGAGTCAGGATGAAGTCAACTGTGTGGGATCATACAAAAATATAATTAAATTTTCCCATAACAATATTAACATACATTTTAACTACACGTACATGTGTATCTCCCTTAAAATTGCTTTAAGCCCGAAACAGTTGTATATCCAACATACTCATGTGAAATAAATAGAGATAATTACAGGCCCGGTCGCCCACAGATGGTGCATTATGTTATATGACTGTACATCTAATAACCCCCCTCCGCCAACGCTAGTAAAAACACAAGCACTTCTGGTGCCATTCACCGAAATAAAAGCCCCCGCCCCCTCCACACACACACACACACACACACACACACACACAAACTGTTTGTATGGAAGATGCGCCTGGGTTGCGTTTTTATCCAGACTAAAAGACGAAAGTAAAAATTTAAAGACTGAAGTAAAAATGCACTGGGTAGGGAACGTTGCAGCCAGTGAATGTCTAGTCTGTCTCGATTTTCCAAATAAATCTTTCTGTGGCAATCTCATCACATTTCTTCATGCTACCCGCTCACAAGATGCCCGAATAGCGCCGAGTGCTAATCTCGCAGACTGCCCGAATAGTGCGGGGCGCTATTCTCGCAGCATGTGTCTATAGCGCCGCACGCTATTCTCACAGGCTGCGAGATTAATAACGTCCTTAGAATTACGTGGTTGTATTTTTATTGAATAGTTAACCCTGAGCGCTGGTTCTTCATCACAAGGAAGCGCAGATCATGCGGAACCGACAGAATCAGATATTCTGGCCCTTGGTTCGCTGCCATTAATATTTTACATCATGAATGATTTAATTACCGAACAGTTCCAAGCATAGACTTCTACATAATCTCAAACCTGGATTACTCCTGAACTCTGCGATGAAGAGTTTTGGTCTACACGTAGGCTTTAGTTTATTTATGTTTGTAGCTGTTTTTGCCGTTGGAGTTGTTTCTCTCTCTCTCTCTCTCTCTCTCTCTCTCTCTCTCTCTCTCTCTCTCTCTCTCTCTCTCTCTCTCTCTCTTTCTCTAGGTTTAACACCCCCACCCTTGTGGGATCATAATAATATTATATGTGTGTGACGGTTGACGTTCTTCAAGTTCAAGGGGGGAAATCCAAGGAGGTTTTTTTTTTTAATCATAACCATAGCAATGTTTGAATCACGTCCCTTGTTGGGGAGGTATGCTAGCTCCAAACAAAAAATTAATGTCTTTATTTTGTGGTAAGGACAAAGGATGAGTAAGTCAGTTAGTTTTTTATGGCCCAAGATCAGCAGCAAAACTACATTGTGGACGGATCACAGGACTAAGTTCTGATACTTTTTACGTGCTGCCACAAAGACAGTGCCGGGATACCAGTCTGTCTCAGCTGGTCATGGCGTAATGATTTGTATTGAGGGAGACGAAGAAGAAATAAAAACTATAACTTTTTCTCCTGCACACTTTAAAAACTCCTTTGGTCCTGCTTCTGATAGACTTCGATCTTAATGGCATCCATCCATATGGTAAAATGTGAAATGTGAGATTAACGAAAAGAGGAATAGTGGGTGAGAAAAGGGAGGGAAAGAGAGATAGATAGATAGAGAGAGAGAGAGAGAGAGAGAGAGAGAGAGAGAGAGAGAGAGAGGGGGGGGAGAGGAGAGGGAGGGTGTACACGTTATCAACTCTTAATATTAAACGTAATGCTTTATCAATGTTTTCATGTCAATATGAAGATTACTGATGTTGCTAGTATATCCAACTAAGATTTCCCTTGTGGATGAATAAAAGTTTACCATATCTTATTATTCTCGCCCTTCTCACATTCTATCTCCTCTCAGTCGGTCTGTCTCTTTCCAACAGCACTTTTTTTTTCTCTTTCTTAAACCTTTCCACTTTTTCTATGTCTTGGTATCTACCTATTTTTCCTCACCTCCCCTTCCACCCCGTTCTCTCTCAGCGCCTCTCTATTTCTATCTCACTCTCTCTCTTTCACACACAGACTCTCTTTATGTCTTTCTCTCTTTATACGCCTCATCTATATCTCTCTTTCGTATTTGTTTCCATTTGAAACCCATCTTCTCCCCCCTCTCTCTCTCTCTCTCTCTCTCTCTGTCTCTCTCCCTCTCTCTCACTCTCGTATTTCTCTCTCTCTCTCTCACTCTCTCTCGTTTCTCTCTCTCTCTCTCTCTCGTTTTCGTTCTCTCTCTCTCTCTCTAGTATTCTCTCTCTAGCTCTTTTCTACCTCGCTTTTTCCTTCTTTTTTAATCTCTCCCCCTCTCTCCCCCCCTTCTCTCTCTCTCTCTCTCTCTCTCTCTATCTCGTTCAACCCACTTCTCTTTGTTTTCACCCCTTTCCTTTCTCTCTCTCTCTCTCTCTCTCTCTCTCTCTCTCTCTCTCTCTCTCTCTCTCTCTCTGAAACTTGCTATTTCGCTCTTCCATCCTTGTCTTTCTCACTTTCTATATAATTATTTTGTGTAGAGAGCTTTTTTTTTTTTTTACAACAGTAACAAAACGTGTTTTTTTTTTTTCGATTATCCATTAAACTTTGTGGACGTGAAGTCAGTGTTTGGGTAGTCATAGTTGTACTTTGATAGATACTATAAACATTTTAACACTTATACGGGAAAATTATATATTGATATGTAGTTGATCTCCATGTGTAATTATTTTGCTTTAGTCATAATTATCGAAGAAAGAAATATTCGTGTAGGCCTAAGTACAATTTATAATTATATAATATTATTATTATTTTACCGACAAGTCTTTAATATTGCGAAAAGTTCATGGAACGACCAATTTGAAAGGAAAATACAAATCACGTGACTGCAAAATGGCTGAAGGGGAGTGGTCTAAACCATTCATAAACAAGCATCTTGCACTCATGCCATCATTCTAACAGGTGTTAAAAATTCACTTCAGGATTGTAACTCGATTATTCGCATTTACACATCCTTGTCTGTTGTTGTAAGCTACATCCTTCAGGCTCTGTGTTGCTTAAAGGTGCACTTTTTCTTCATTCCTACCGGCTGTGGTCTCTAAATTGAAGCGCTGACATGCGAAAATGCACTTCTAATGAATAAGTTAAGTTTCCTTCCCTTTTATCCATCATCGGTATCATCATCATCAGTATTTTGATTAACGTGCAGGTACTGGGGCAACATCCACATCAGTGGACCCCCTTCCAGGTAGCTGGCTTGCTGCACGCATGGCTGATCTCACACCAGATCTCCAGGTGTTTCTGTCATGAGGGTCAGTTGTTGAGAGTTTCCAGTCTTTCCGATCCCTCTCTGTCACCTGCTTCCATGTCATTCTGGGTCTCCCTTTTCCACGACTTCCTGTTACTTGCATGTCCAATGCTGTCTTGATAGCTCCGCTTGACCGTTCCACGTGGCCATACCACCGGAGTCTTCTCTCCTTCAGAATGAGGTTCAGGTCCTCAAGGCCAAGAAGCGTCAATAGCTCATTTGACCTAGTGGTGGCCACATCTTCTGGCTTCACATTGCAGATCTGTCTTATCATTGCCCTGTCGTTTCTCTGCAGGCGTTGAAGGTTTGGCTTGGTCAAGGGCAATGTCTCGCTAGCATGGAGCATTGCACTCCGCACACAAGTGCTGTACACATGACCCCACGTCTTGTATGAGAGGTGGCGAGACAAAAGAACTGGTAGTAGTTCTTTAAACTTCTTCCAAGCTGTCTTCACACGTGTTGTAGTTGCAAGGTCACAGCCACCACTTGCCGAGAGCATATCTCCCAGGTAGCAGAAAGAAGCTACAACATCCAGCTTGTCGGATCCCACCTGGACTTCACTCTGTGGTCTGCCATCGATTGGTCTCGCAGTTCCCTGGCATCGACTGCACTTGAAATATGTGTTCTCAGGAAATAAAAATGTCAACAAGTAAAAAAATTTTAGGTTCTGTGTACTGATATTGGACTCAGTATTGCTGAACTGTTCTTATGCAATAAAGTCAACTTCCATATTTTATTCATGCCTCTGAACTTAAGATTTTACCTTTTTTAACAGCCATCAAAATTGCTTTATGCATTAAAGAAACAGAAATGATAAAAATAATAATTTTTTAAATATGCTCCATATCATTTATTATCTTTTTAATGTGTGTTAAATATAGACGTTGGAATTTATACATATATTTTGTGAATATCTTCTGGTGTAGTCAAATAAAAGATTGAAAATTTGCACTCCTAGTCTTACATTATTTTGGGGATTCACTTTAGCACTTTAGGTTTTGGTTTCCTGCTCATTAATTTTTTTAAATCACACAAAACTGAAAATATAATATTAATGGTTGTACCTGCCCTTGTAATTTGAGATGTTAAAAATATTGCAATTTAACTATCACTCAGAGAACCCATAATGTCCTGGAATAAAAATTATAATAAGAATTGGGGAGAAAAATGCTAAGCTAAGCAGGTGTCAGTATGTCATCGCCTGAAGACATTTATCCCTGCTCGTTCTCTGTCTCTTGATGTGAAAAGGAAAATGGACGTGGGAAGTGTTTCTGTGATAAAATAATTTATATGACAGTTGACTTCAGCTTACCAATCCCAAGCTACAGTAGAATTTAAAAAAAAAAATGTTTTTACACACACAGACACAGACACATATTCATTATTTACTGTAGCAAAGCTTATCGCAGTGTGGCTTAAACATATGGGAATAATAAAAACTGCGCATTTGACGAAATGAGATCAAGGTAATTTTAGAAAACACTTTTCATACATTTAAAAATGTCTTTTCTTTTATTGAAATTTACCGGGAAAATAATCAAGGGGTCGAAAACACGTATGAACAAAAGCCAATAATATCTAGACTTCAGATATATAAACATTGTTGTTTTTAATAGTATTTTATATAAACATTATTTTTTTTGTAGTACATGTTAGCTGTTAATTATATGTACTACAGCAAACATGTGAAAGTAGGCACACTATAAGCCTAAATTTGTAAACAATACTTTGTTTAATTATAAATTGAAGTTTATTTAACCAGGTGAAAAAGAAGACCTTAAAGCTATGGAAATTGGAAAGCACCTAAAATAAAACATAAATAGTGCTTATCTAAGTTTTATGACTAGGGAAAATATAGATATCGTATATCTTTATTCATCCCTCATTGGGAAATTAAAAATAAGTCTCTTCATACAACAGAAGTATTGAATATAATCAATGAGAGAGAGAGGAGGTTCTCAGTTTACAGGATGCTAAGCACTGTTGTACTTGTAGCAGTAATTAGCTACATTTGTATCATTGGGCGACTTATGAGACCTACGAATTTAGAAAAAATATTTTATAGGGTACTTGGGCAAAATTTGTAAGGAAAGTAACTGGCGATAAGAGAGAGACAGACAGACAGACAGGCAAACAGACTGAAGAAAAAAAAATCACATACACTAACTTTATACGCGCTATTTCCATTTTAAAGTTAGACGAGATATAGAATTTGAAAAGAAATTTTTAGACATAAATATGTATGTTTTACAAGATGGGTGGGCAAATAAGGTGAGCGATGGGGAATATGAAGAGATCATATCAGGTAGATCGAAGATTGAGAGAGAGAGTCCTACCATAGGAGCTTTTTCTTATCACTGTTAAGAAAAGGAATACTGCAGATCTAGTCTGTAACGTGTTATTTGGGTTCAATTTGTAACGGGCTCGGGAGACATTAAAAATCCTTAAATACTTTTTGCAGGACTGGTGCGCAACATTACTGTGTGGGTTTAATGGAGAGGACAAAAAAATGCAATTTCGGGTTTCGTTTGTTCGCTGATCATAGATTTGAAATTAGGACTAGTTTCTCTCTAGTCTGGGACATAGCTTTGAAATCGGGGCTAGTCTCTCTCTAGTCTGGGTCTAGCCCATTGTTTTGCGGATCCTTCCTAGAGAAGGTGAAGGCGCTGACGGGCGGTAGCAGATAGATTTCTATTAATAGAAATCTGTGTGCGCTTCGTCCTTCCCCCACTTTCCTCTCCCCAGTAAGCGCCTTCACCTTCTCTAGGAAGGATCCGCAAAACAATGATTTAGACCCCGACCAAGGCGTTCTTGACCCCGACCATAGATCTATAAATAGCACGAGACCCAACTAACCTAAATACGAAAATAACAACCGGAGTGAATAACGCGAAACGGAATAAACTAATAAAAAATACTCAAAAGTTCGATCCCTTCCTCGTTACTGCAATTTATTAAACTAAAGATTTTGATGAAGATGTAAGAGTGAATCTATTTTTATCAATTTGACTCCCAGCGATCTAGATTCTAATCTACCAAAGAATTTGATAATCTAGAGATCTAGATCTAGATTCTAGATCTGGGTATCATGAATAACACAGGAGGCCTATCAAATAAAATCTGACAATTTGTATCCTGCTAGAATAAAAGCTCTAGGGGTTGTTAATCTAGAGACTAGATATATGGAATAGATCTAGATATATTTATACTAGATCTAGTAACATTTTATTTCTTTATATAATGTACAAAATGTTTGGGCCCTTCCGTAATTTATATCTTGCCTACATTCTACGTTCCAATCAAAAATCTAAATCTAGATTCTATGATCTAGATTTAGGCTAACATAGAAAGATTGTTATAATATTGTATTGACGTAGACCTAATATATTTTAATTTATATAGCATTTAAAGGTTTCAGTCACCATCCATATAGGCCTACATATGTACACTGCAAGACTTGCATAGATTTATATCCAAGATCTACTCTAGATCTAGATCTAGTAGCCTGGGTGTTATCTTGAGAAAAAGATGCAGGTGGGGTATTGCAAAATCACTGCAGTGCCGATCAAGACATTATTGTTGGGTGTTTTACTCTACTGCCAAACATGCAAGCTCAAATTAAAATAAAGAAAATAAATAAGTAGCAAAAAAAACAACAGCAACACAAATAACAATAATAATAATAATAACAACAACAACAACAACAACAACAACAACAACAACAACAACAACAATAAGAACAACAACAGAACAACAACGACAACAGCACACAAAAAAAAAACACGTTCTAGGTTGTATAGTTTTAAAAGAATGTCTTTTTGTCCATATCTATAGCTAATTTTTTTAAAGAGATGTCTATGCTGTTAGTTGTATAAATGGGTTGAAAAGTCCATAGTGTAGATCTTTACTATCCATAGCCTAAAAAAAAAAAAAACAGAACAAGCAACAAAAAAACAACAACAAACAAACAAAAAAAAAACAAGCATAAAAAAACAACAGATCTAGGAATCTAAAATTCTTGTTCATTCTTTAGACCTTTCTCACTTCGCATAATTATTATACTCCTGTCTAAACCTCATTTACCTCTGGTCTGGACCTACATCTATAATTATAATGTATCTCTACTCCCCCTATATCTCTATTTCTCCCTCTTTCTATCTCTTTCTCGCTTCCCCGCTCTTTCTCTCTTAGAACTACTGCATATCTCTCTCTCTCCCTCTCTCGCTCTATATATCTCTATCTCTGGGGTGAGAGTCAAAATCCGTCTTTTGGTTATTCTCACCCCCTGAGGGTGAGTGTGAGAGGGGTGAGAATAAAATTTGGGCAGCCTTTTGGTTATTCCATAGACATAAGTGGTAGTTATATAAATCTATGGGTTATTCTCACCCCCCGGTGTGAAAATAACTGCAGCCTTTTTTGTTTATACTGGTAAATCTAGTTTCAACCAAAATCTCTATCTTTGATTTGCAACGAGCAGCTCAGTTTGTTTACCGGTAACAACGTGAGAACGAAACCCATTTCCCGGTAGGTTTAAAATAAGACGATAATAGAATCTAGACCTAGATCTAGATTACATTAATCACTAAACTCTTAGATCTACCGCCTCCCCCCTCTCTCTCTTTCTCTCTCTAGGACTCACTTTTCACATGAAACCAGCATTGGTTGATTTTTCCCCACCAGAGCTAGATTTAGGCCTATAGATCTAGATCTATAGATCTAATATATAATATTAGCTAGAAGCGAGCGTCGAGATTTATCATCTAGATATTGTTGTGATTCAGACTACCTCAGGGAGGACTTCTCTTTTCCTAGAAATATTAAGCTCAGGCCTATCAATGTTTTTATGTGGATTGAAACATTTTTTTTTACTAATCCAGGGGGCGCGGTAGCCTGGGTAGAACATCTGCTTCCGGCATGGTTCGAGCCCTGGTGATTTTGCCCCCTACTGATTGGGTATTTTTCAGCGGCTAAGATAGGAGTTACGGTTACTCGCTCTTTCTTGTGTATGGCAGCACATAAAATTGTTAGATGCCAGTCTTGAGGCCCGTCCACAATGCAGTGCTGACATAGGACGTAAACCAACTCAACATAACATTACATTGACTAATCCAACTCAATCTCTTTCTTTATTGAACTTATAACATGGCAAATGAACAGTAGGCTACTCCTGTTGAGAATATGACCAGAAGAACTATAAAAAGCACTAAAATAATACCAGCATGTCATTTTGTGTTCAAGTCTGAAATACAACCAGACTTTGTGAGATTGATTTTATTTTCAAAAGCACTGTTTTGAGAGTGTCTACATGCGCAATGATATGCTGTAATTATCGCTATGCATATTATTTTTTTGCTGAGTGTATTGTAACTAAGTGTGAGTTCCAATACACCTATTTGGTCAGGCAACTAAAGAAAGCGAAATTCTCTCCTAATTTCAATTTTTCTAGTCTCAAAAAAACATTTATAAAATGTGAAATAAAATTATTGCGACACACAGCTTTTCTGTTTATTATTTGGATAGAAATATGATACTAATAGTTTATACACCAAAGTTTAGGCAGAAACACTATTTATAGTGCATATAGACTTAACAAAGGTATATTTAGATCTAGCGACATAAATGTAATCGAATACCAAGTAAAACAGAGATGGGTGTTTCTAAACCAGAAACCTTCTTTACACTTTAAATCTAGATTTAGATAAGATAACCACCAAAACTTGAATAAAACACATTAATCTTAAATCTAATATAATTTTTTTTTACTTCAAAACACAGACTTGTTTACTTATTCTAGATTCCATAATGTTATGCAATGGTTGGCAATTGAAGATCAAAATGGGTAGGCTTTTGACAGAGAATATCACATCTAGATGTAGATTGGTATTTTTATTACCTCAGTGTGGGAAAAGGAAAAGGTTGGTTTCTAAATGTCTGATGCCAGCAACTAGGCTATAGCGCTGCCGAGACTCTAAGTCTTAAGCAGGATACCCGACAATAGGCCAATCAGATTTTATATACTGTACTGATACTGACGCAACCAGTAGGGACGTGACAGCGAGGCCGAGAGCAGGGCTCGATCCCCAAACCTCTTACATTGGAATCTGATGCTCTAATCCCAAGGCTATCATCCAACTTCCTCACTCTGTATCTAAAAATACTGTTATATGCTTAATGTCAGATGACATTTTCAACATAGTTGATAAAAAGAAGATGTTTCCTTGCTATGCTTGATTTATCCGCAGCATTTGAAAACGTAGACCATGACATTTTAATAACAAGACTTGAAAACATATTTGGCATAATTGTTTTGAAGCAGTGAAATTTTTTTCTGATCAGTCTGACTGGAAACTCATAAGGTTTGGTGTGCCTCAGGGTTCTGTGTTAGGCCCTATAATTTTTACTCTTTATAGTATACACATCCACATACCAATATTTTAAAGAAATATAATTTACTTTGTCATTTTTATGCTGATGATAATCAAATTTATGTGGGTTGCAATCCGGCTGATATTGACAAGTCTATGTATAACATTCAAAATTTTAAACTACAAATCGCACAAAACAACGCTGCGCAAGTTGAGCACTGTAAAAAGTAAGATCACATCAGACCAGTCTGACAAAAGTTGCATTGGCTGCCTGTCCAAGAAAAAATGAAATATAAAGTTGTTATCCTAACTTTTAATTGCGTGAATGGGCTCCGCTCCAACATATTAATTTTTACAAGATTTAATCAAATTCTAAAGACCTGGTAGATCAGGCTATGTTCATCTTAGGATTAGAAATATTTGATTCTCCCCATGAAATGTTATAAATCCTATGGTGAATGTTCCTTTTCGTTCATTGGTCGAAAAATATTGAATTCTTTATCATATCCAATACACCACATTGAAATTCAGGAAGGCTTAAAAATAAATCTTAAATACCATTTGTTTGTAAATGCTTTTTTGAGTTTATAATGTATCCTGTTATTTTTTTTTTTAAGAATCACCCAATTCAGATAAGATTAATTTTTTTGTTTTTGTCCTAAAACAACTTTTTTGGAAAAATGTGTTTATTTCAATTAAAAAAAAATAAATAACAAACCTACATGTAAATTTTACGCTGCTTTAATCATGATTTTTAATGGGCTATTGGAGAAATGTAACTTATTTGTTTACATACATGACATACATTTGTGTTCAACAATCAGCATATGTATGTTTATATATTTTTAGATCTTTTTTTTTTTCTTCTTCTTCTTCTTCTTCTTCTTCTTCTTCTTCTTCTTCTTCTTCTTCTTCTTCTTCTTCTTCTTCTTCTTCTTC
>RQTK01000802.1:186744-197393 GCA_003991915.1 Elysia chlorotica | reverse complement strand
TATTATTATTATTATTATTATTATTATTATTATTCACTCGTTCACTATCGTTCTCTATCGTTCACTCCTGCATAAACTTCAAAATATCTTTAACCAGTAGAGATTTACATGATAAGCCCGCGAGGGAAAACTTAAATTTAAAACTTCACAGGACAGAGTCAGTCATAGAGTAGGCATGCAATTATAAACACGTTTTCATTGCAGAATTGCTCATGTAGCAACTATGTTACTTCATGAAAAATATGAAAATTGAAATGCATATTAAGATATAAGATTAAAAAATCGATAAGTCGTTTTATGAAATAAATTAAGTGGATTTCCCGGGAAGCCGTTAATGTGGAGACAAATTAATGACCAGTTTGCACTGATAAACTAAGTAGCGTTCAACTTCAAGAAATAAGATAGAGTAACCATAATAATTTTATTGGTAGCAGAAAAAAAAAAACAACTCCTAAAAGCTTCCGTTTAAAAGCCTATGGTGCAACAGAAGTTTTTTTGTTTGTTGGCTAAGTAGTCTTTCGGCTTTTTTGATTAATAGCTTTTATGATTCATTTGACCGATTCCTCTTGGGTACAATGCCCATAACGATGTTGGTTATGTTTTTGGTGTGAGTTCGAATACAGATGCATACCCCCAATAATTTTCAATGTGCTAGTTCAATTGACATTAGATTTTCCAATTTTTTTTTAACGTACATGTATGTTAAATTTTTGGTGACAATTTAAGGATGGGCGAATAATAACATGTCTGTATTTGTTTATTGATAAGAAAATTTTGTTGGCGTACAATTCAAACTGATTTATTAGAGCCACAGTTCGAAAGATTGTTGAACCTAGTGCCGCTAACCAATATGGCAAAAAGAAAAACAAACAAAAAACAAACAACAGCAGTGAATAGTTTTATGTTCTTGGCAATTAACAAAAAATGGTACTTATGTAAAATCCTTAAGATAAATAATTTTTAATAAATGACTCCATCTACATTACGATTTGCAGTAACTGTGGAGATTTTTAGTACGTTTGAAATTTCACATGCTTTATATTATTAATACAATACCTTTCATATAATAACTAGTTGAGACCCCGTTATTTGAACCGGAAAAAATGTAGCAAAATCGTTTTGAATGAACATGATTGCATAGAGAGTAATCCGGGATCGGACACCAAATGAGCATGATATTCCAGAAACAGTTGTTAGGCAAAAATTCCATGAGATTAAAAAAAATTTTTTTCAGAGACAAAGAAAATACCAAGCACTAGTGTTTCATGAGCATGATGATAATTAAAGTCTACTGATAGATCGGAAACAAATGAACATAATTATTTCATAAAGGTTAGGTAAAAACCATTATTCAAACTTGACATGTATCTTTAAAATTGTTCACTTGTTATTTTACTGTAAAATAAGTAATTGTCAGTTATTTGTATGTGAATTATTATTCGATCTTTGTAACTTGCAATCGTTAATGTTTTATCATGACCTAAATAAATTATCTTGTACCAAATTCAGACTTCTGGGGCTGAAAGAATTGACGTATGTGGTTATATAATTATGTCTATTTTTAGAGACATTTTTTGAAAAGCGCACTCGGTGACCTTTGACCTTGAAAAACACTTGTTTCAGTACTCTGGTTGGTGGAATATTTTGACATATAAAACTTCAGACATTTTACTTCAGATAAACGCAAAGTTTTGTTTTACTGCAGATATTGGATTTTCCATGTCTTTATCTTATTATAAAAAGCCTGAAAAGTGTTGTTTCGCTATGAAAATATTTATTGGCCATTTTATGAATTTAAATGACTCTTTGTGTCTTGTACATTGTAATAGTCTTCATCACCCAATTGTGACTCTTTTAGCTTTTAAGGGTGTAAAAATAGACGATTTGCCTTTAATTCAATGCATTTCTAAAAAAAGGTTACTTAAAAAACACACTCCGTGACCCTTGACCTTAAAAATACGTGTTCCAGTCCTCCGATTGGTGGAATCTTTTATTATATGAAGCTTCAGATATTGTATTTTATGAAAATGCAAAGGTTCGTTTTATTACAATTAGTGGCAAAATCAGCCCTTTTTACTAATTTTAGAGCTAATCTTCCTGAACTAGTACAAGTAGTAGGGAACGGAATCCAACCAATACACACTGTATTTGCCCGATCGTGGGTTTCTGATCGGGGACCCCCCGAGTGGGGAAACCAATGCTTTGCCACTTGCACCAGTTCGCCCCCTTGACCAGAACTAAACTGGATAGTTTATTGTGCCCTCCCCATTCGGGGTTGACGTGTCGTTTCCATGTTGAGCGATCTTGCGCCAGTCTGTGGTTGACATGTAGCTGGGTCCCTGTCCTTTCTTTTATGTTGTCCCACCACTTCCACTACCACCGAAGAAGAGGGAAAGGCAGACCAAGCAGGAAGCGGTACAACGACTTAAAAAAGCGGACAGGGGCCCAACTACATGTGAACCTCAGACTGGCGTAGCATCGTTTGGCATGGAAACACATAGCGCGCCAACCCCGAATGGGGAGTGCACAGTGATCAATGACCACCAATCCTCGTGGGTCTCCCTTTGCCCCCTCTTCCCTCCGCCTGTTAGGATTGTTTGAGTGAAGCTGTCATGCCTTGCGATGCGAACAAAATAAGACAGTAATTGTGATGTATGCTTTCCATTAGTTCAGGACTTCATTCTGTACCGTTCTAGTCGTCAAAATACCCACTTCTCCAAAGCTTCTAGTTTTTTTAAACGCTTTCAGCGATTAACACTTTTTACGGGATATTTTACCTTAAAATAATTAAGTATCATGGTAGGTGGGTGTAAACTGCCCAGAACATAATTATTAGCCATTCGTGGGTGTTTTTTCACCCATGAAATTTATGTTGAGGAAATCCCCATATGACACCGTGGGTGATCACCCACAAAAGTTAAAGAAAGATAACCTATTCCTTTTATCTATTGTTTTAATATTAGAGTTACTTTTCTTTTAAATTTTGACGCCTTTGTTTAAAAGAGTGATTTCCCTTGTCTTTTGGATTTTCTTTATATAAACCGTTGGGTGAGTTTTCGCACACGCATGGCTTTATGGTCATTAAATAACGAGTTGCTGACAGTTTACTGATTATTTAAAAAGAGTCAGTGTTAACTGGGCGGTTCAATAAAAAGGCGGAACAACTTGGACACCTGGTACTAGTCTGTAATTAAAATGCCCTCATGACAGGGCGAAAAGTCTTTCAACCTAAATGACATTCATTAAGCCTGTAACGGTGAGTGCTATGAATTTTAAATTGCCCGCAGTGTCCCGTATCTCGCCTTACTTAATATCTAATCGAAAGACTGCCGTTTTTGTGGCTTTTCACAAACAATACAGATTTATGGTTTAGATCATTTGATGAAAATATATAGTTATTAGTGTTTTAACTGTACGTATTATTATTAATTTTTAAAGTAAGAATGGTTTAACTTTCACCCTTGCTGTCCGTCCCTATCTCTCATTAGTTCTATGTATATGTATGTATGTATGTATGTATGTATGTATGTATGTATGTATGTATGTATGTATGTATGTATGTATGTATGTATGTATGTATGTATGTATGTATGTATGTCTGTGTGTGCGCGCGCTTGCAGTAATATTGCCGTACTTTGATACCATTTATCCAATACATATTGGCTGGCTTTCAATTGTCCGCATTCATACAATTTATTTGTATTTACTTAGAATAAATATGACGAATAAAGCTACGTGATCTGTGTACGTTTTGAAAATGTAGTAGTTATGTCAATGTACCACCTTGTTTCGCGTCCTTTAAAAAAGCAACGAACGCTTAAGGTTTTGTACGGCAGTACTGTTAAGTAAAATGCTTCCGTTTCAGAACTTGAAATTGCCAAAGTAAGATCATGCAGCCAAAGCGTTCCCGCTTAAAATGTGCATTTACGCGGATATGAATTGTTAGGTTTCTCAATAAACGTAATTGCAGATAAAACTTTATGCGGATCACGTGTATTTTTTTCGGGGGGAGGTTGTGATTGTCATTGCTCAGACCCCACACTCTTAGGCTATTCCTCCCGCAGAATTGTGTTGCAATTGCTTTGGTGATCTAACTATTGGTTGTGATAGCTGTCTCAGTTGGAGCCATATGATGTGCTTAAATCTGAGGGTGGTACCACATATTATTATTTCATGTATTCTTTTTTTTTCTTTTTCTTCTTCTTCTTCTTCTTCTTCTTCTTCTTCTTCTTCTTCTTCTTCTTCTTCTTCTTCTTCTTCTTCTTCTTCTTCTTCTTCTTCTTCTTCTTCTTCTTCTTCTTCTTCTTCTTCTCTTGCACCGATCTCTCTGTATGTGTGTCCCCCTCTCTGTCTCTCTCTTTCTCTCGCCACATATTACGTCAAAAGTGGGTCAACTTTCCGATCTTACCACATTGCATTATATTTTTTTATTTACTCATTCTGTAACATGTGCAAAATAGCAACGTTTAGCAGTAAATGCCTTCATTTTTTTTCAAAATGTTTTGTTACTTACACGCTATTAGCTTTTTGAATACATTTAAATTCAAGTAATGTTTTTTTTTATCTTAAATTTTTAATTCCCTGGGTTGCTCATGACTTGATAATTGTGTGTGCTCCACCAGTATTTCAGTAAGAAGTACTTTGCACTCACAAACAGGTTGATCCTAAAATGACACCGATTCCGAATACGGTTATTCGCAAAATCTATGATTTATTGAATTTATTCCTCTCAACTGAGAACTCTCTCTAAGTCTAATCTCCCTCGTCCACGTTTTACGTTCACGACCGATAGTTGTTTTTACGTGATGCCTATAATAATTTATTTACCTTCCTTGTAGATTTAACATCGCACCACTCTTTTCAGACTGCGAGATGTTGTTACCCAGCCAGATATTATGTAAATCAAATTTTACAGAAGAAAAGATTGGTTTATTGATATCGACCCACATTTATGTAACTTGTAATTCGTTAGTGTGGGTGTGGGTGTACAATATTGTATGAGGTTGTTAAACCCATTTCAGCCTTCTTCTTCTTCTTCTTCTTCTTCTTCTTCTTCTTCTTCTTCTTCTTCTTCTTCTTCTTCTTCTTCTTCTCCTCTTGCGCCGATCTCTCTGTATGTGTGCCCCCCTCTCTGGCTCTCTCTTTCTCTCGCCACGTATTACGTCAAAAGTGGGTCAACTTTCCGATCTTACCACATTGCATTATATTTTTTTATTTGCTCATTCTGTAACATGTGCAAAATAGCAACGTTAAGCAGTAAATGCCTTCATTTTTTTTCAAAATGTTTTGTTACTTACACGCCATTAGCTTTTTGAATATATTTAAATTCAAGTATAAGTTGTTTTTTTAATCATACATTTTTAATTCCCTGGGTTGCTCATGACTTGATAATTGTGTGTGCTCCACCAGTATTTCACCAGTATTTCAGTAACAAGTACTTTGCACTCACAAACAGGTTGATCCTAAAATGACACCGACCCCGAATAAGGTTATTCGCAGCCAGATATTATGTAAATCAAATTTTACAGAAGAAAAGATTGGTTTATTGATATCGACCCACATTTATGTAACTTGTAATTCGTTAGTGTGGGTGTGGGTGTACAATATTGTATGAGGTTGTTAAACCCATTTCAGCCTCTCACATGTCTACGGCTACGTGTCTAGTCCGGCATGAATGAGCCTAATCAATTATCACCACCTGTTTCGTCTTCTTTTGTTTTTATTTTTTTTTTTTAAATCTTCTTTCTCCGTTTTTCCCATCTTGAGCGACTGTATGACAAAATCTATTCATGGTAACGGTAATGGCGGATCTGCTTTGTGCAGAGGTGACAAGTTTCTATGCATCATGTGATGACATTATTTAGCGTAAATATAATGGCCATGGGTGTAAACAAACATAGACAAGGGACTCTTTAAACTGTGGATCGAGACGATATGAGGAATTTCAAATAGAGTCTCGAGACCTAGAAAGCTATACAAAAAAATATGTCGCAGTGAAACTAACATCTGCTGCAAGCGTTTGTTTACACTCACAACCACCGCTCCGAAAGTTGTGCGTGGTCGCCGAAAATAGACCAGCAATCTTAACCACGTGATATATTTGGCCCACTTATATGGTATGTGGTTGTGCTCCATAGATTTACATAACTAGGTAGTAATAATAATGTCTATATTGTGCTCCCATCTTTAGTTTACGTAAGTTGTTTTCGGATTTTCCCGAAAGTTTTGTAATCGGAATGCTGTGCGTGCTATTCTATAAATAGATTTCCGACCGACATTGCTTGATTTCAGTCCAACGACCAAAACTTGCTAGCATAAGCTTATCTGACAAACCATCTAGAGCTTAGATGTTCGTTTCTATAGATTCCTATGTAGTCGAGGCTTGTTCTAATGGTTGTGTAATTGTACAACTATTCTTGTTTTGCTCTAAACCTGCATTTCAAATCTCTGGATAGGTAAGAACATGGGCTTCTGATCGTTTCTATCTAATCTAGATTAGATCTAGATCGAATAAACTTCTGTTGGGTTATTGTGTCCATGTCGTTTCTACTTTTTGTGCTGTAACGGTACTGTCATGTAAGCTTCCCTTACAGACAACGAAACCGTCCGTCGATCGTGTGACCTTTGGACAAGGGGCTAATTAAATCAAGACATTAACTAGATTCTGTAGCAACATTTTAATGGATTTAGATCTACATCTGTTGTGTGCGTGTGTGTGATTGTGTGCATTATAAATGTACACATGGTATTGACAAATAATAATATTTTCCTGTTTGAACGATTTTTCGGTTATCTATTTTAATTTTCTTTTATGTTGAGTTTAAACCTTTACCGTTTTCTGGGCGTATCTGAGAAGTAGATATAGTGCCTAGATCGTCTAATCATATTTTTTACTCGAACCCAGGAGAGATTCGAACCGCTAGTCTCCCCCTCGCCAGTGCACAGTGCTTTCTGTCACATGTTATTTTCAAGATTGTTTCCGCCTTAACCAATCAGGGTCTCCTTGTTTTAAATTTTCTGTCCATTTTCGTTACCTAAATAATGTTTATTAGCACTTTAATAATAATGATGATAGGGCCTATATTAGTATATATAATGATGATAATCTTATTATGGAGCTATGTCCAAAACTGATATGGTAAAGCCTTTAGCAGGGGGACAGAAGAAATGTACTCAAATGTGCGATGCATTAGTAAAGTGTTGTAGATTTACGTGGGCATAGTATTGAGGTTGTGCAAACACGCACGATTTTTATCATTTGAGCGTATTGAGCTGAAAATGAAAAAAAAACAACTTTACACTTAGCCGTCCAATATTTGATTGCACCAATGAGGCGGAAATCTAAAAATGCGAATTTTCTGACAGAAACCAACCTTACTTAAGCAAGTAGTATTGGACCGGGCGCAAATTTTAACGCGCACGCTTATTTGTGACATCAGAGGATAAAATCAAGCATAGGTTAAGAAACTCAATGATCCGTAAATATAACTTAAGAGTATGTGGGTACATTTCAATGACTTAAAAAATATCCAAACAAAAGATTTAAAACAGGAATATAACGCCAAAAGGAAAAAACAAACCAGAACAATTTTAACTAAATTTAATAATAATATCCAATAATATAATTATGCTATAGCCGTTTTTCACAGCTAGGTATTTCTTTATGGAAAGGTATGGATTCGGAAGGAAACTTAATTTTGAGTTTATGCACAATTCTAGAATTCTTCAGCATTGCTCATTCCTCATTGCTCACGAATTTTGTCGGTTCTCAGATAGCAGTAACAGTAATAATAATGATAATAATAATAATAATAATAATAATAATAATAATAATAATAATAATAATAAGAATAATAAGAATAAGAATAATAAGAATAAGAATAAGAATAAGAATGATGATGATGATAATGATGTAGTAATTTATTGATCTAATAATAAATGCGGATTAAATGTTAGGAAATACATGAAAAGCACTCAAGCAGGAACTGAGGCTGGGCTGACAGTAAAGGCCTGGGGGCGAGCAGGTGTCCTGGGGCAGTCAGCAAACTTTAGGCAAACTTTGGCTCTCAGGGTTGTAACTCTTCGTTTTGGTGGGGAAAGGAAAATGGGCTGCCATACTTCGTAACTCTTCCTTTTTGTGGGGAGAGGAAACGAAAGCGATTGCTCCCGAATTCAGGGCACAGACGACGAAATGAATTGCGTGAACAAGCCCAGGGAGAGGCAGAAAATTCGACAAAAATCTGGGATGTGTTCTTTAAATGTTATAGATTTAGGTGGGGATAATCTTTAAGGTATGCAAACACTCTTTTTTAGGATATTAAGCCAAAAAGTCTACAAAATACGGATTTTTGGACAGAAACCGTTACAAGTCTAAAAAGTGTAGATCGAAGGACGAGGCTAAACACGTTCACACTCAACAAAAATGAATATTGATTTTTTTTAAGGGCGCCAATTTGTAACTCGCCGACTGCACCGTTTCGTTAGAATGCTTTTGTCAATTATAAAAGATGAAATTAAGTCTTCTTCGATAGGGAAACTCAATGGTATATAGAAACAACTAACAATTTTCTCATATTATGACTTATAGAAATATCCAAACAGAATTTCTCTCTCTCTCTCTCTCTCTCTCTCTCTCTCTCTCTCTCTCTCCAAAGAAAAGCTCTGCATTTTCGGAACTGATTTTACACCCTGGACTCTCTGTCCTAGTCTCGCTCTTATAGAACTTTTATAGTCTTCTAAGAGCTTGGTTCTTTATCTGACCGAAACTGTCCAATAACTTGCTGTATTTATCTTGCTATGCATGTTGGCTTTCCCGGTTGCGATAAGTTCTGTCCACTCTGAGTGGACTAGAGGTCTGCATGGACCTGACCCTGTGGACCGATAGCTGTGATAAGTCTGATAATCTACCAGAGATTTCGCGATTACTAGGTTATTTGCGGAACGAAGATGATAGGTAAGGAAATTCGCACTGGCTTCCAACCATAGCTCTATCCAACATTTATAGACCCAATGAGCGGCCAGAAAACCTCACGCATAATGAATGTGCTTATACAATGTATTATTCCTTATGGTTTTGTGTATTGATTCAGCAAGCGATACCGATGACCCCGTGTTATAATGGAACAGTCGAGGAAAATGACTGACGGAATAGAGTTCGAGAGTATTGGTTGTCCATCAAACAAGGATCGCCGGATTCTTAAAATAACCTGCACTAAGACCGATCGGGTAGGAAAAGTTTTTCTCTCCCGTACATTGTATATCAGTGGAAGAGCTTGTAACTAACTGAGAGACATTTCTGGATCAGTTGCTCTCTAGAAACGCATTAGGAATTCAGTCACATTGAATTTGTACCCCCCCCCCCCCCCCCCCCCCCCCCCCCTCTTTCCTCACACAGACACACGCACTAGTCGTGCATTGTGTATACAGTATAATATTATTTATAACTCTAAATTAGTTAATGTGATAACTTGTTAACTGTTTAAGTACGTGGAGTTCCGTATGTGAGACCACTCACTTAGCCTGAATTGGACTTGTGCTGATTCTACAGGCCCTTTGTTCTTGTGTCTATGTTGCATGCTCTAAATTTTCATGCCAGATGTCTCATTTAGATAAATTCTAGCATCTAGGTCGCTTAGAACATTAGTCCAATCTCGATCTCTATTAGTCTGTCTTTTGCTGCCAATGGTCGAGAATAAAATACATTGTTAAGCAAGGATTTCAGCTGAAAGTAATTTTTTTTTTAAAACAATACCCAGTCAATGGAGGGAAAGCGTACCGAACTAACGATAGTGGTGGAAATGTTAGAAATATCCCCATGTCTTTCTCTATTCCCTCTATAATGTCATGTGTAATATGTATCATTCATTCCCTTTATTTTAGAATTTTCAACATGATGATAGGCCTGCAGTAGATGTCTGTTAGTCTCTATCTGCTTGCTCTGGCTCTGTCTGTATATCTCTCTGTCTCTGTCTCTTATCTCCTGTCTATCTGTCACTGTCTTTCTCTTCCTCACTCTCTCTCTCTCTCTCTCTGTCTCTCTGTCAGTCTGTCTGTCTCTATCTCTCTGTCAATCTGTTTGTCTTTGTCTGTCTGTCTGTCTGTCTGTCTGTCTCTCTCTCTCTCTCTCTCTCTCTCTCTCTCTTTCTCTCCCACTCTCTTTTGTTCTCTATCTGTCTGTATCTGTACTCTCTCTCTCTTTCTCTCTCTCTCTCTCTCTCTTACCCTCTTCGGTTTGGTTGTATCTTATATTTTACTAGGCAACATAATAATCTCTCTCTCTCTCTCTCTCTCTCTCTCTCTCTATCTATCTCCCTCTCTCTCTTTCTCTCCCACTCTTTTGTTCTCTATCTGTCTGTATCTGTACTCTCTCTCTCTTTCTCTCTCTCTCTCTCTCTGTCTCTCCCACTCTCTTTTGTTCTCTATCTGTCTGTATCTGTACTCTCTCTCTTTCTCTCTCTCTCTCTCTCTATCTCTCTCCTCTTCTCTCTTTCTCTCCCACTCTTTTGTTCTCTATCTGTCTGTATCTGTACTCTCTCTCTCTTTCTCTCTCTCTCTCTCTCTCTTACCCTCTTCGGTTTGGTTGTATCTTATATTTTACTAGGCAACATAATAATCTCTCTCTCTCTCTCTCTCTCTCTCTCTCTCTATCT
>RQTK01000802.1:164419-185391 GCA_003991915.1 Elysia chlorotica | reverse complement strand
ATCTGGTGAAATTTTCAAAACAATTTTCAATTTTTTTTTCAATATCGTCCTTGGACACTGACACTGCATTGCAACGGCACATTGTTATGCGTGTGATAACAAAAGGGAGAAATGCTCAGGAAGCCAGAAAGGAGAGGATTGGATAGGACAATTTGAAAGAATGACACCAGGAAAGGTGCATAGATCATAGGTGCGGCTTCCATAGTTAGTTTATTAATATTCTTAAAGATTTTGGCCTCAAATTTTTTTTTTATACAAAACTTACGAGTTTTCCTAGAGGGTCGAGTTTTTTTAACGAGTCTAGTGATTTACGAGACAAAATAGTGAATTTTGGCCCGCAAATCCTATTTGGGAACCCTGAGCTAGTTAGTGGTCACCGAAAAAGAAATTAAAAAAATGAAACAAACCAAAACAACGAAAAACAAGAACAGACAAAAATAAATTGTTAAAACAAAACAAAAGGAAAAAACAACAACAATAACAAAACAAAAACAACCACAAAAAACAACAACAACAACAGCAACAACAACAACAGGCAAACAAATCTATATTATTGAAGAATTTCTCGAATTCGTGCGCTCACAGTTGGGACAACGTTTTACATAGTTGATGGTATGTCCTGAAACTAGACAATATACATTACAGTGTAATTATAATTCCTTCATAATTGTATTCAGGTTTGACAGAAATAAACCATTTTTACCCATAGTATTTTGTAAAATGTGTTTGTTTCGTTTAGTTCGACGATTTCGCCCTCTAGTTTTGGAATTGTTAATGGGAATCCGCATGAATAAACATAGATCAATAGTCTTTAACTGAAGTCTTACAATTTTATCAAACTCTACTCTCTTGATGATATCACTAAATTATCATGATAATGTTGCCGATATTCGCACTGCTGAATTCTTCATTATGTTTTTTGAGTAATCTGAATATCGGGTGACCGCCATGCTGTTAATTAAAAGAAACCTGATCGCTTTCAAACCTAATAAATACACTGCACCATATGGCCAGTCCTTGTGTATTGCGATTTGAAAATTTCAAAATTTATCTCAGGTCGAAGCGAATGACTTTCCTAGTTAATTATAACATGCGATCATCTCTTTCAAAATAATCTATATATACCCCTGGTGAGTAGAAAGTAAAGTTACTATTTTACACCTTCAGACAACCGTCCAACCCTGTCGCGTGCATGCATACGACACTCCGTCGTTAGCAAGACGTATGCGCGCTGACGACAGATCGGATCGTTCTTCTTCTTCTTCTTCTTCTTCTTCTTCTTCTTCTTCTTCTTCTTCTTCTTCTTCTTCTTCTTCTTCTTCTTCTTCTTCTTCTTCTTCACAAACTTTATTAAAATGGTCTCCTAGTGTAAAACTAATAACATAATTGAAATCAGCGTAAAAAAAATTAGTAAAATAACTCGCGAGTCACTATATTAATTAAAGTACATGTATTTTGATTTTAATCACAAGAAAATATAAAATCCATCTTCCTATCTTCTCTCACTGACTCACCCCCTCTCTTCTGTTCACGTTTTACATGACCTACAATAACACAATAACATAATTAGTAGAATGCACACAATGATGCATTTCTTCATAACACTAGAGCTAGCGGATAAAGTAACAGTACTGTTATTACAGGATAGTAGACAACACAACAGTTTTAAATCTACACCCACTTTAAAGTCAGTTTTTTAAATAAATTATCAAACATGGCTTCATGGACCAAAGACGCAACAATTCAGTTTATTGAAGTCTATCGCTCAATGGAGTGCTTGTGGAAAATAAAATCTAAATAATATAGTAATAAATTTTTGAAAGAGAAAGCTTACGAAAAGCTCATTGAAATCGCAAAACAATTTGGTCCTACAACAAACAAGGACAGTGTTTTAAAAAAAATTAACAACTTGAGAAGCGCTTTCAAAAGGGAACTGAAAAAATGTGAAGTTCATTGTTTAGCTATCAATGGCGACACCAGCGACAGTGCGCTGCACGCAGGGCATTAGCCGATCGTTTATATAAGGTCTATGTAGAGTTTTTGTTACATTTTCCCCCCTCTGTCAATGTAAAATGTGTTTCTCTTCTCTTTTCTCATGGCAGTTGTATGAGTCAGTATCGCCTTACATCAAACAACAGGGCGTCGACGTTTGCATGGTTTGGAGTACCATCCTCAATCTTCATGAGCGTGTTAGCTTAAAACTTGGCATGGATTAGACAGCCACGGGCAGCGAGTAGTCCATCTACCTCTGGTAGCTCAATCGATTAGAACTCTGCTGCACTGACTAGCAGAAGGTTCAAACACCATTCTACTGATGACCCTGTCTCTGAATAGGATTCTTCGGGAAACCAAGGAGGCGTAAAACTTGTCACAAATTACAGTTTACACAAGGTCACGATTTTGACAGTAAGACGAGGTGCTTCATCCAGATACACAGGAAAAAGCCTCGTGTCCAGTGGGGTTGATATCACATTATCAGCGGTGTGGTCACTCAGGTGGTCAGTGCCATGTGCAAGGACTCCCCGATAGCGGCGGTAGTGGCCATCTGTGATGGGAGCAGAGGGATAGGCAAGGATGGGCATCTACCGTGGCCCTACCTCAGGTGAGAGATAAAGAGGAAAAGAAAAAAAGAGAGAGAGAGAGAGAGAGAGAGAGAGAGAGAAAGGGATAGATAGAGAGAAGGAGAGAGGGATATTATATATATAAGAGAGAGAGAGAGTCAGGTGAGAGATAGAGAGAGGGAGGGAGATAGAAAGAGATAAATAGATAGATAGGTAGAGATAATGAGAGAGCTAGAGAGAGATAGATAGATAGCCTAGAGAGGTGAGACAGTCAAAAATAATCAGGGAGAGATAGAGAGACAAGACGGGAGAGAGAGAACTAGATAGGTAGCTAGAGAGACAGACAGACAGACAAGCTGAGTGGCAGAACTGAGACAGGTGGTGAAAGATACAGTAATTTTTAAAAAATAATTTAACAATTTAATTTTGTTATCTTGGACTTTATTGATCTGGAAGCATCCAGGGGTAATATATATATGTATGACTAATCTTATCACAATTGTTGTCCTGATTTGTATCATTTTATTAAATGCCCATTTTGTCATCACAGCATTTCTTGATGTGAAAAGAAAAGTTTCTTCAAAGCTTATGTTTTCTGTCTGTTCTCACCCAGGGAAGATCACGAGTTCTACATGGGTCTCTGTAAGACAACTAAAGACCCAGGTGGGTTTCAACATAAAGTATAAAAGAGAAGATATATCTCCAGGCCAATGATAAGCTCTGACTCTGCTTGCAGGCCAAACTGACTGATCTGCTTGCACAAATGCTTAAGTGGAAAATCGTACATGTGCATTTATTGTTGCAATTCTTTTCTTTTCTTCTACTCATGTACCTTTCTTTCCTCCTCTTCCTCCTTATTTGCATCGTCCTTATTTTTAATTATAATTTTTTTTAAATAAAAAAATTGACTTGTCTTTAAGTATTTTCTATTGCTACTGATTTGATCTTTTCATCACCATCACCATCACTGCCTTTTTCAGTTGCATACTTTGAAATCATCTTTGATTGAGCACATCTAGATTTTAGTACTGCGAAAACTTCAGGTCTTTGTAAAGAGGGTTCTATAAATGAGTTCTTGGATGTTAGGTAACTGCTGCACCTTTGGTTAATTTTATCATTTCATCACATTCTATATTAGTTTGATATACACACTTCCACCTCCTTGAAAACTAAAGTAAATATATTTGCATATTATAGGAAGATCCAATCCCACCACTCCATAGGGGTCAAAGTCGAGTGTATTCAGCTTATGCTCCATGCTCTGTGTTTCAGCCAAGAAGAACGGCATCATCATGGGTCGTAATGGCTGGAAGAAGTGGAAGCACAAGCAGCATCCCAACATGGCTGTTGTGGTTACCAGTGAATCAGTGTGAGTCCAAACCTGTACACATATACCAGTGGCCACACTCACCCACACATGTAAAACACAAACTCATTTTTACACTCACTTTGCCCTCCATACATAATTACATGTATCTACTTTGTGAATTTTTTGCAAGATACTCAGTAATGTTCTTGTTGTTGTTTTCGTCATTTTTTGTTTTTGTTTTTCTCGATAAGAAGTTTAGTTCCCTTCACATTTTCTTTCTCAAAAGAGGTTTTCCCATTTATACACAACAAAAAACAAATAAAAAATATGTCTGTAGCACATACACATAACAATCTTTACAGCTTTTGGTTAATTCAAGTTATTCATTATAGTCAAAAAAATTTTAAAGAGAAGATGGACTCTTAGCGAAAGCATCAAGTATGAAACTAGACGGCACATACACAAAATTACTTAAGTAGTCAAATTGAAACTAAAAAAGGATAAAATCCCAAACAAGGCTCTATAACTATCAAATATGACAACAACAACAAAAGATAGATGTTTGAGGTTCAGCTGCCATTGCTATAACTTATAAGGACAAGGATGGATTTAGACCCCAACTGATCCTATGGGTACCAAGTAATGGAAAAAGAAGCATGGGAAAAAGCAAAGAACATGTGTCTTTTAGAGGACACAGGCATACCATGGTCAAGCAAAACAGTCATAGCAAATGTTCTACTGTGGTCGACTATGTAAGGGGACTTTTTAGTTTTTCAAAAATATGTTTATTTATTTGTTGTTGTTTTTTTTTTCTAACAAAACCTTTACATACCTATAAACTGCGAAAAATAACCTGTTATTTTTATATCTCATCTCAGAACTAAAATTCAAAAAATTCTGTGCTTCACATACTTAGTTCAATTGCTATTTTTGATGTTTTGATCTATAACCTGTGGTACAGACCCCTGGATGAGCCAGACTGCCTGGGCGTGGCGCGAACGTTTGACGAGGCGATTGAGCTGCTTCAGACTGGGCCAAGGTCTGAGGAAATAGAGACAATCTACATCTTGGGGGGAAGGCGCAACTACGACGTGAGATCCTTAGGCTTCTTTTATTTATTTATTTTCCTTTATTATGACTGAATACATTTCAATAATTAGTCATGCTTAAATGTTGGTGCTTATTGCCTGTGTATTTTAATCTTGTAAAACGCTTTAAATGTTTTTTAGGGAAAGCGCTACAATCAAACTTATTATTAGTATTTTGACATTTTTGTTCTATTTTGTGCAATACAGTAATATTTTTGAGAACATAAAATGGCTGGTATTGTTGTTTTAAAAGTGATTGTCAAATTTAATACTTTCTGTCCAGTGATTAGAAAATCATTAAGAATGATAAGGCTTCTGGGGTGAATAAGGTCTTACTGTCAGTCTACAAAAGTTAGTGTTATCGCACAGCAATATAAGTTTTTCTTGTTCAGAGGTTAGAGATGAAAATTAAAATATCCAGGGTTATCAATAGAAAAGTGATGTTTGTTATGTCAATGGTTGGCAGCTGGTGGAGAGCAGAAAAGTCCTGATAAGTTGATGTTAACAAGAAACTAACTTCTATACAATGCATGTATACTGTTTAGTCAATATCTGTATGGAAGTGGCTATTTGTCCGGTAACCAGATGAATATCCGAAAGGCTATTCCTCAGACAGTCTTGTTGTTGTTGTGATCCAACTAGGATTGTTTAGGACAGCTGTTTCAGTTGATGTGTTTAAATCTGATTATTATTATTATTATTATTATTATTATTATTATTATTGTTTCAAACCATGCAAGTGCATTTCCTTTAATGTGAAAGCTAATTTTTAAACGATTTAACAGAATTTCATGGTCGATTGTGTCAAATGCTTCACTTAAATCTAAAAGGCTAAGCAAGCAGACACTACCAGAGTCAAGACTAACAATAATGTCATTGAAAACACGTAGAATGTTTGCTGATTTTATAATTAAAAGGGAATTTTGTCAATGGCTGGGGACGAAAAGAATGACAAAAGCAGTTAATATAGATTAGTAAAACTTAGAAGCGAACGCACAAACAAAAATCGGACCTCTAGCTAACAGAGCTATAACGCACTAATTTGACACTGTTGATTACTTTTAATGTAGAGTGATATATTTTAAAGACAAAAAACACAGAACCGAACAATACTTTAAAATAAAAATGAGTGTAACTTGTAAAGCTAGTTTTGATCAGTAGTCTCACTTTTCTACAATTGCAGTCAGTCCCTCTTTTTCAAGCGATGGGGGTTTATAATTCAGGTAGTATAATCCGTTCAGGGCTGGATAAGTTTGCTGCGATTTGGCACAGCAATAAATGGGGTTAAAGTACTTTGAATCATGTCAGTAGGACATGTGAATTATACATGTACTGCACATGCCAAGTCAGTAAGATGGATAGTGAACCGATTATATAATTATGTGTTCTAAGCATCAGGAATTTCTTTGTCTTTGTGAATAGCTACCATCATTGTTTTATTACTCCTTATTTTGTAGCACTTTTTGTGTGTGTGTGCCAGACACTGTGTTAAGAGTTCAGATTTTTGCAGGTAATTAGGATTTTAGAATTATAATATTGTTGCTACAGAAGCCGTGAAAAATCAAACCACCCATAGGCAAATTTTATCTGTATCCAAGGAATACATGTACAATGTGCATGTCGAATGTGTTGTTTTGGTATAATTAGTCCCTAAAATGTTCTCTAAACATTGTCAAAGATTTGGTTACACATGTTTAAATTTATGGAATAGCCTGGTGCTATGGCCTTTGAGTGTGAGATTGTCACATGAACGTGCTTTAAGGCATCGTTGATTTCATTATACTTTTCTCTTAAAACAATGACCATGTCCAAAATGTGATTTGGTGCGTGCAATCCTTTGTTCTTTTTACTATGTAGGATGTGAATTTCTTGAACAGCTGTGATTTATCTATGACAGTTGTTTCCAATAAATGAACGACTGTGTCAGTACTGCTGTGATTTTATAGTTATCTAAAATCCGTCATTTGAAATCATAAATGCACAATGCACTTAAATTTGGCTGGTGGCTTGACCAAAAAGGAGTAACCTGTATGGGGAATGATCCTATAAAGCTGTATGGAGGCTGACACTAAGAGGGATGTGATATGTTTGAAAATGGTATATATCTTTTGAATTAATAAAATATCTCAATGTTCTGTCATCATGACCTCCACTCACACCAGCATTCTGTATCCGACCCGCGCTGCACAACGCTGTACCTCACAAAGGTCTACAAAGAATTTGAATGTGACATCTTCTTCCCAGAGTATGAACACGCCTTTAAGAAAATCAAGTAGGTATTGAAATGTGTAAGGAAAAAAAAGCTGCATCAGAGCTGTCAGAACTGGACAATCAGTAATCATAGAATGCTGAATCTAGCTCCATGTCTAAAAAGTTTGTTCGATTTTTTTTTTCTTTATCTAAAATTGCATTCTTGAAAAGTATTTACTTTCATGCATACATGAAACCTGAAATATCTACTTCTTAAAAAATGATTGCTCCTTTAGAATATGCTGTTGATATAGCCGTGATAAGAATAGATGGAATATGCAAGTATAAAAACAAAGGGTAGATGATTGAAGTTACTACTTGTAAAACTTTAATCACCACAGTTAAGGTGGAGCCCTTTAGTTTGCATGCTCGTACCGTGGGCCTACAGGTAATCTGAACGGGTCACAAGATCAACGGCCTGTCTGAAGAAAATTCCCTTTTGAGCTGCGTGCTAATAATAATAATAATAATAATAATAATAATAATAATATAATAATAATAATAATAATAATAATAATAATAAAAAATTACTCAAAGCGCTTTACAGTGGATACACTAAATACGCATACATTATATCAATCAGCATGCAATTAAAAGTTAAATATTAAAAGTTAAATCTTGACCAAACAATAAACGTAAGAAGAAATGTAGACGTAAATAGTATGCAGCATATACTCATTATCAGAAAGAATATAATAAAAATGATATAAAATGCAACACTGTAAAGCTGTGTAATAGTATGCACCCATAAGTGTACAAAAATTAATGAATTAAAATTGAAACCTTATCTCATGGAAAAAACAGACTATCACGAGAGTCATAGGTAAACAAAAGCGCTACCACTTAAAACCGTTTTACACAATGAACTGACTTGATCACTCATAGTTAGACTTTGATAAAAAATAATGCCTAGATTCTTTGCCCTTTGAGATGGTACAACAAAACTTGAATTTATTTCCAAAACCTTTTTGTCAGTCTTCTTAAGGTCAGATGGCTTTCCAAACAAAACAACTTCAGTCTTTGACTCATTGAGTTGGAGCTTATTTTGTGTCATCCATGCTTTAAGGTCAGATATACAGCTTTCTGTCGTCCTGAATAACAAGTTAATATGTTTTATATTTAAACTTTTGTATATCTGTGTATCGTCAGCATATTGGTGGTGTTGCTATGTTTGCGGTGGGCTGCAGGTAAATTGTAAAAAGAATAGGACCTAAAACGGAATCCTGTGGAACGCCGAATGGTAAAATAACCTCCTCAGAATAAGAAGTTCCAACTTTTACACGGAGAGTCTGAGATCTTAAATAAGATTCAAACCATGCAAGTGCATTTCCTTTAATGTGAAAGCTAATTTTTAAACGATTTAACAGAATTTCATGGTCGATTGTGTCAAATGCTTCACTTAAATCTAAAAGGCTAAGCAAGCAGACACTACCAGAGTCAAGACTAACAATAATGTCATTGAAAACACGTAGAATGTTTGCTGATTTTATAATTAAAAGGGAATTTTGTCAATGGCTGGGGACGAAAAGAATGACAAAAGCAGTTAATATAGATTAGTAAAACTTAGAAGCGAACGCACAAACAAAAATCGGACCTCTAGCTAACAGAGCTATAACGCACTAATTTGACACTGTTGATTACTTTTAATGTAGAGTGATATATTTTAAAGACAAAAAACACAGAACCGAACAATACTTTAAAATAAAAATGAGTGTAACTTGTAAAGCTAGTTTTGATCAGTAGGCTCACTTTTCTACAATTGCAGTCAGTCCCTCTTTTTCAAGCGCTGGGGGTTTATAATTCAGGTAGTATAATCCGTTCAGGGCTGGATAAGTTTGCTGCGATTTGGCACAGCAATAAATGGGGTTAAAGTACTTTGAATCATGTCAGTAGGACATGTGAATTATACATGTACTGCACATGCCAAGTCAGTAAGATGGATAGTGAACCGATTATATAATTATGTGTTCTAAGCATCAGAAATTTCTTTGTCTTTGTGAATAGCTACCGTCATTGTTTTATTACTCCTTATTTTGTAGTACTTTTTGTGTGTGTGTGCCGGACACTGTGTTAAGAGTTCAGATTTGTGCAGGTATTAGGATTTTAGAATTATAATATTGTTGCTACAGAAGCCGTGAAAAATCAAACCACCCATAGACAAATTTTATCTGTATCCAAGGAATACATGTACAATGTGCATGTCGAATGTGTTGTTTTGGTATAATTAGTCCCTAAAATGTTCTCTAAACATTGTCAAAGATTTGGTTACACATGTTTAAATTTATGGAATAGCCTGGTGCTATGGCCTTTGAGTGTGAGATTGTCACATGAACATGCTTTAAGGCATCGTTGATTTCATTATACCTTTCTCTTAAAACAATGACCATGTCCAAAATGTGATTTGGTGCGTGCAATCCTTTGTTCTTTTTACTATGTAGGATGTGAATTTCTTGAACAGCTGTGATTTATCTATGACAGTTGTTTCCAATAAATGACCGACTGTGTCAGTACTGCTGTGATTTTATAGTTATCTAAAATCCTATCTAAACCAGAGGCAATGGGACCTTTATAGGCGCTAAGAGACTTGTAGATCAGACTGTTTACATATTTTCAGAAGATATGCGCTAATTTTTTTTCTACTCTCCCACATGTCTGAAAAGTTGGTGCAATGTGTTTAATTTTCCGATTCTACATAAATGGGCATATTTTCCTTGTCCATAGTTCGGATATTATGCTTTTTCACTTGTCATTTTGTGTTTTATTACACCAAGTTCAATGTTTAGTGTATCCATGTGGCATGAGTAAGTTTCAAAAGAAGGGGATTTTTTTAAATTCATATAAAATATGATGAACTGACTGCATTTTAAACGTTTACTTAAGGTTTATATTTATCTATTTTAATTGGGTTTATGTTTTTCTAACGAAAAGGTTGTTACATTTATGATATTCAGATTATTAGATTAGAACTATCTAAAAATTGTTAGTCCCATCTGTTGCTACAACACATCAGATAATATTCTTTTATAATAATGAAACTAGTAAAAATAACAATAAATTAAATAGTGCATTTTATTGGCAAGGTTTTGGACTTTATAATGAATCCAAGACGCGTGCATATTGTCTTATTAGAACCCGAGTTATTTGGAAGCAGCAATAGGTGGAAAACAATAATATTGGGTGTCTGGCACTCTGCACAGGCACATTCCACAACCAGAGCTCTGCGCCTGGCAGGCCACGCTTGAGAAGTGACTGATTGCCGATTCGCCCGCCGGCGGCGGGTGCCTAGGGAGAGCAAACTTAACGGCAACATTTACCATGTTTTAAACAACCGTAAAATATCAAGTCAGTTTTATAAGAAAGTTTTGGAGAAAGAAGGCCGGAAGTAGGTTTGCTGAGAAACCACGCATTTTATCTCTTATATCTACAGTAAAACGTGGCAATAACGAAATTCCGTTTTTCTTAATATCTCTTGTTAAAGCAAGGGTTCTTGTCATTCCCAATATAAGACTCAAAAGAGGATTTTATTGAAAGAGGGCAAATGTGCTCTCATCATTGTATCACAGTTTTTCAAGTGTCCCCAGCCCCTTTTTTAACAACAATGTCAGTGTTTGGACACGAGGCGACAGACTCTATCTATATCTCTATCTATCGATTACACATTGTGTCTTCTTCTTGTTCCTGTTTGTTTTACTATTTACCAAATAGCAAGAAACATAATGTAGCCTACTACCTTACTTAAATTTATGAGTTTTGTGAGAGGGTGGTTCCAGGGGGTAAAACTCATCAGCACATGTATTATTCAATTGTGATGACCCCGATCTATAGCGAATTAGTGATTATAAAACAGTACTTTACTAGGGATGGGCTTGGCTGTTGCACCGTCTAGTATTGCACCGTGCAACTTTGTTTACTTTGATAATAGAAGGAGTTAGGTGCCTGTAGAGGATTTTGGGTTTATCACTAATGTCACCTTTGTCAACGACAGCAATGGGAATGTGTGGGGATAGTAACTGAACTGGCACACATGTGCAGGCTTGAGGTGCCAAATTGAGATGCTTACTACTTGGCACCTTTCTCAATTTTATTTTCATTTTTATGTTTGAAATGGGTTTAGAGCAGATCTTTTCTCAAACTTCTCGTTATTAGCAGGGTCTTTTGATCTAGGCTCTTATTTTTTTCAAAACAAGTTATAGATCGCAAATAGAGAGAAAAACAGGGATTTTCAAACCTCTTGTTATTCCCACAGTGTTTGTTATTCAAGATGTTGTTGAAGATGGGGACTATTGTACATCTTGGCTGAAACCCTATCACTTTTCTGTTCCAAAGTTTTTTTTAGCATCTTAAGATTTGTAATCAATGAATAATACAATAATTTGTTTCTCTTTCAGTCATCCAACAATCCAGGATCATATACGCAAAGACCCAACCAATGGTATCGAGTTTCGATTCGAGGTGCATGAGAAGATATCTTTGTGATGGTGTTGCTTTTCCTCACGAATGTAGTTAGCAAGATGTGTATAGAAGGTCAGAGACTCTAGCTTTTAGAAATGTATGCAAGTATACAAATTTGCACAAAAGACTCTAACTTTTGGAGAGCTGTCTTGCGGTATTTACAAAGAGTGTATTAAAAAAGCTATCTTTTTGAGAATTATCATGCGGCATATACAAATTTGTAACAAAAACTCCAGCTTATGTAGGGTAACTTGAAATAAAGACGTTTAGTAGAGATTTGTATCAAGGCCTTCTATACGTCCTACAAAATGTAATGAAGTGCATAACTTAAAACTGAGATTTAGCTTTTTTAAGATTAATATGCAAACAGAGTTTACTGGCAACGGCAGATAATATATCCCTCTGCTTGAAGGTTGTACTCTTTTGTCCTCTCAGGGTATTGCTTCATGTATTGAAAATGTTTAATTTGGACAGTTTTGTTGTAACAATTGATCCTCAAATGTACTGCATTTATTATGTTCTAATAATGCTTGGCAGAACTTCATGGATATGAAAGCCACAAGTCATTAGTTTGTTAATCTTAAACGTTATGATTATTATGAGCCCACAGCATGTTACATCTTACATTCAATGAAAATTATTGAAGTACATGAATGTGTTTGCTGTTTAGTTCTCAATATGTACACTAGGGACTAAATATGCATGATTTGTTATGTTGTTATAGTCTTCTGCAAAATTATCAGTTTCCCAATGTATAGGGAAGCGAATAAATGTAAGATTTGGGATACGACAATTATAAACATGGTACTTTGTATTTTGATTTCTAAACCTCGCTCTATTAAGCCCTGCAGTGCTTTGAAGGCTGCCCGAACAGCCAGATGGCCACTCTGGGACTGGCACGGGTGACTGGGTGTGAAAAAACGGGGTGTGGCAGTACTGTTCACCGGGTTAACTGAAGCTCTTGTGGTTGCGCTTATATCGCTAATACTTTATTATTCTAGTTATACGTTTATAAAACTATATATTATTACTATTGCGCTGAGAAGTAGTTGATTCCACTATCTTGTTTGTTTGGGCTTTTTAATAATCATTTATTACTTTTATGTTGGGGGAATAAAGGGCAAAAGCCAGTTATTACAGGTGATCACAATGAAACTGATTTAATTTCAAATAGCTGGGGACTGAGATATCTTTAGGGCCCTTGAGCCAGCGCTAATATTTAATTAGACCTACATCCCACGAATTTTTAGAAAACTAACAGGCCAGATCACCGGATACCTGCAGAGTATCGCACTGTCTGTTTGCAAACACAGGCCAAAACCAGACAGAGGTATCAATCATAATGATGGTAATGATCAAATATTATCAAGAGAGGCACCAGCTGGCGGTTCCAGTACTTGTTGGCCTTCTATCCAATTAAATTCAGTACATTGTAAAAGTCAGCCAATTGCAATTACAAGCCACAGTCACACGAACAGAACAGAAAGGAGTTCAACATTCAATCGTCTCAGTGCCGGTTTCACATCTGTTTGTGAGTCTGTGCCTGTCTGTCTTTGTGTCTCGGTAGGGGGTTATTTTTCTCCTTCCCCAGCGCTTTCCTTTCTTACCATCATAATTTGACTGGGAGGCTGAGAATCCGCCAAACTATTCATTGATTTCATTGTTTATTTTATGAAACTATATACCCATTCACGAGTTTCTTGCGTGCTGGAGAAAGGAGAATAAAGGATGAATGAAGGCCCCTACCAATGTTAGTTACTCAGCACCCTGCAGTGCCCAGATCAAAGATGCTAAGTCAGTGAAGTAGCGCATGGCTTGTAGTTTTCTCACAGTAGGGCAATTATTTGATGCATCGAGGTTTATGGGTTATTGTTAGCAAAAATATATTGTAAGGTTATTGTGCCTTGGAATTTCAAAAGTGTTGTTCTGAAATTTCATAAGTTTTCCACTAATTTTACCTGTCTGTCTAGTCTAGTCAAACTTTAAATCTGATTGCAAGTTCTTTCGTGACATTCGCTTGAAGAGCCTTTGATTGAAAATTTGCTTCACTCCAGTTTGTTAAAAAAATATATTTAAAGTACCCCTGCCTTGCAACTGTTTCTCTAAATGTGTTGATGCAAAGCAAATGAAAAAAGATTTTGCAACTTGAATATTATAAAACTTTTCTTGTTAAAATGGATGATGAATCCTGCAACATCTCACAACCTTTGAAATATGACTGCACCTTTTTGGGAATCAATCATAGTTGGTGGTTTCCAATTTTATTATTATATCTAGGTATTTGTTTATCTGTATGCAGGAATAAACCACAAATAAATGATCTCGTATATGTATGTGAAATAATGATAATTTTTGTTTATATTATTAAATATGTCTATCGCTGAACCACTTAAGGTATGGAAGTTCCATACACTGTGTGTATGCCATAAGATTACCTGATACTGCCTTATCTCCATTTCTGTTTAAAAATAAGATCATTTATCCAGATTAGTAAAAAAAAAATGGATGCATTGACAAATAATTAATATGTATTTTTTACGTAATCTCCCCATGCTGGGATTTTTTTACTCTTCAAATAATCAGCAAATGTACATCTATCTCCATGGTTCGCAAATAAAAAAAAAAAAAAAAAAGGTTCATTTTGCTTGTATACTTGGTTTTAAGGTCACTCTTTCTTTTCCAACTGAAATCTTACAGTAGGATGATTTGTTCAAATTAAGCAGATAAAGTGATGGATGTTCTTGATAGTTGTTATGTCATGTGTTCAACACAATGATAGGCATGACTTATGCCCGACTTCAACTTTATTTCATTAACAAAATGAGAATGACAGTGCGTATATCAAATGCAAGTTATTAGAAACTGTCACAAATACTCTCTAAAAGACTAATGTCTGAAACAGAACCATACTCTAAAAAATTCACCATAACCAAAGGGAAGTAATTTTGGCTTCAGATTCAGACGATCTAAGGAGAAAACACTTCAATTGCTATTATATTACTGTACAACTACAAGATGTTTTGAGAAGTTAATAAATGTACTTTTGAAAGTCTTTAAAAAAATCAGTATGTAGTTTTTAAAACAAAACCTGATTTTTTTTCAGTACATGGATTTGGTTTAACGTCCAACATCAGCACTATTGTAGTCTATATTGTGGACGGGCCCCAAGACTGACGTTTGACAATTTTATGTGCTGCCACACGAGACAGGGCGGGGATACCATGACTCCTGTCTCAGCCGATCACATTAAACTGACACCGACTCAACCAGTAGGGAGCGCAATCGCCAGGGCTCGAGCCCGGACCTTTTGCACGGGAAACCGATGTTCTACCCCAGGGCCACCGCGTCCTCCCCAAAAATGGATTTGGACCTGTTGAAAAAATCCTCCCATTTATTAGCAAAATGTTCTTTTTCACATAAGTTTGAATGATAAGATAAGATCATGAGATCCTCTACATGTATTGTGGTGGACTGGATTTTATAATCATTTGAATTTGATTTTCAAAATTTGCTGTGATAATATAGTACCTTTTCTTTTTGATTATCTCCATGTACACAGGTACCGTATTTTTAAATCCTTTTTTACTGTCCAATGAAGACTTAAAATTGTCAAAATAATATAAAAAAAAAAACAACTGCCACCTTGGCATTGTAAGGATATGTATTGAGTGAATCGATGAGACCAGAAAGGACGTTGCAGACCAAGAATGAAGAAGGGATTGAATTCTGGACATTGAAAAATGGCTTGAAATAAAAACCACAGAGGTACTACAGAAATAGGTTTTCTGGAATGTGTTGTGGAAGTCTACCTACAAAAAGGATGCGTCATAACGATTTTTTTTTTTTTTGGGGGGGCGTAGAAGTGTGAGGCAAGACTGTGGCCAGCCCTTTCTTTCCTGTATTTTTCTTCCCTTAATTTTTGCATGGATAGTTTTTCTCTCAAACACGATTTCGCCCAATGAACTTTCTAGTGCTAATACTGTTTCTTAGTTATTTATTAATTTCTTTTATGATCATGAATCCAAACCCAAGGACGGTAATGCAGATTTAAGTTTGTTTGGACTCCGTCATTAACCAGCACGCTTCCCACACACACAAGGGAATATTCTATAAGTATAAGAACGACTTTTAATACAAATCATATAACAACAGTTGTTAATATTGAAAAGATGTTAGGAAAAAGAAATAAAAAAATTACTAAAGGTTCAGACGCAATTTTCATTTTAACTAAGTGTGAACAACTGAAGATATAGTACATGTAATAATACACTTTCCTGGAACTTTCATTTCATGCATCTATACTTTGGTCGGAGAAAGCCTATACTTTTTATGCTTCCTAGATTTCAAGATAGATCCTACTTATACGACAATGTCCCATAATTATTTATTTAATTGAAGAAGAGAAGCAGCTTCCTAGTCTAATGTCTCCTATGTTCCTAGGGACAATAATTATGATACGACGACGAGTCCCAAGACTAACGTCTGAGAATTTTATAAAAGGCAAGAAAAAACAACAAAACAAAAAAGAGAAGAGAGACACTTCCAAAACACAAGGGCTTCTGTCTCAGACAGTCACATTTTGCTGAAATTGACCCAATTATTAGCGTTCCAAATCAGAGGCTTATTTTCCATTTTGTGGGATCAAACCGAGTACCTCCCTATACCACAATCATGCGTGCCACCTCGCGCCCCCCTTCCCTCCTCCAAACCCACAACCCCCTCAAGCCTTGTCATCTACACAAGCATTCTTTGATTGTTTTGTTGTTGTTGTGAACATTCAGATCAAAGAAGTCAAGCTAGATTTGTGACCTCTAGATGTTGCGGAGGCCAGTCTTTCTTAAAATCAGCGAAGCATGAAGCAGCGACAGCACCATGTACAGTCTTGTACATGTATAGTTTTCTTAGGAGGCACTGGGCAACGACCATTAAGATGACCCTGTTACAGGTCCGTGTAGGCAGTGTTCTGGGTGGCTGATCCCTTTGTCTGGAAGGTGGGGGGAGGGGGGTTGGTTGTTGTTGTTGTTGTAAGGTTGGTTTAACGTACAACAGCAGCACTATATAGGCTATATTGTGGACGGGCCCCAAGACGGACGTCTGACAATTTTATCAGCTGACACACACGAGACAGGGCGGGGATACCATGACTCCTGTCTCACACACACACGAGACAGGGCGGGGATACCATGACTCCTGTCTCAGCCGGCACACATTATACTGACACCGACCCAATCAGTAGGGAACGCAACAGCCAGAAATCGAACTCGGGACCTTTTGCGTCGGAAGCCGATGTTCTACCCCTAGACCACCGCGGGTTGGAGAGAGAGAGAGAGAGAGAGAGAGAGAGAGAGAGAGAGAGAGAGAGAGAGAGAAACAGAAGGTCGTAGAGGCAGAAAGAAAGAGAGAGACGACAGAGAGGCAGAAAGAAAGAGAGAGGCGACAGAGAGGCAGAAAGAGCTTGAGTGAAAGAGAGAAACAGAGGAGATCGCAGAGGTAGAAAAGAGATAGAGAGGACCGAGAGGCAGCAAAAGCTAGAGTGGGAGAAATAATAAAAGGGAGATGAGGAGGCCAAGACATGTCTGAATAGAAGGAAGCGCTGTATTTTTCTATGATACTAATAATTATTTAATTATGTCTTTTTTAGTTCCACTATGTATTGTACCTAGAGCTATCATGGCTTGCACTGCTGTTTTAGGTGTGTCCAGGTTCCAACAAACTTGCCCTTCTCGCTCCAGTGAACACTGATCAGAGGCACCGCTCGGACACACCGCTGGTCGGAATGCTAGGACTAGGAGTGACACACGGAGGGGACAAGAAAAGATTTGATAAATAACCCACATAAAGAACGGGAAGAGGGAAACGATATAAAACACGCCTATCGCCCTTTAGGACCCCCTAGGGTAACTTACGAGACATTAAATAGAGAGAGAGGAGAGATAAAGGGAAATAGGGAAACAGGAGCGAGCTGGCTCAGGTGGTATAGAGGACTGGCCTTCTAGAAAATGGGTTCGATCCCACTATTGGACATTTTGTTCTCGGATATCTCCGCCGTCTAGTGGTTACGTGTGCGTTTACTGAAGCTTACCGTGATCAAGAGAGAGAGAGAGAGAGAGAGAGAGGAGAGGAAGGGGGTATGGCGAAAGAGACCTCAATAGACAAAACAGACACTGGGACAGATACAGGGTAAGAGAGAAGCACAGAAAAAAGAGAAATAAGAGAAAAAAAAACGGAGACATAACTATACAAAGAGAGACAGACAGAGAAACACAGAGAAAGAGAGTGAGAGAGAAAGAGAGAGAGAGAGAGTGAGAGAGAGAGAGAGAGAGAGAGAGACCAGACCCCAGTCCAGTGACACAAGGTGTAAATGCGACAGTCCAGTGACTCTAGAAAGATGACGCCCTCTTGCCCTCTCCACACCAAACATTGACATGAGCCTCTCAGAGGCACCGGCTTTCCCTCGCCACAGTGCCTACCCATAAAGTAGGCTACCTGGACTAGGAAATTCCTATAGACCTGTGCTTTTCTCTGTGCTGGTCAGACCAGATTAAGACGTTGTGTTTAAAAAAAAATTACAGTGAAAATTTGATAAACAACGCCTTGATGCTCGTCGCCTGATCTGCCAGCTGGTTTTATCATTCCCGTGAGCTTTTCTCATTGATTCCGATGTAAGTTCAGATCAATTTAAGCTTACATAATTATAATCTAGATCATAATTCTGATATCAGTTTGGAATCTTTTTTTTTTCTTCTTTACTCAAGTCTGATCTACGTTTAGACATTGTTCACATTCAGTGGAACGTAATTTTGTAATCTGTTTATATTTTATTCATCGACGCAAGTAAAAAATCTGTTGGCTTCAATATACAGACTGACATTATTTCCAAAGTAAATGCAAAATCTTTTACGTTGGTCTGGACGTCAATTTGTAAACTGTTGAAACTAACCTCAATGAAAGTTTAAAATCTGCTAAATTAATAACATTTCTTTAAATTCTGAATTCTAAAATCCTGTTTTTGTTGATTCAAACTTACCAAGAACATAATATTTATTTGTTGGATTTGTTCCCTTACAAGGTGGGCCGGTGACAGTATAATGTGACCGTTATTCTAAGGAACCGTTCGCGAATATCGCGACGAAGCTTAGCTGCTTACGTTTGAGGTACCGCCAGGAGACCAACCGATCAAACAACACATTCACTTCAATTTCGCACCTGGTTTAAACTATCTTGCCAACTTTTCTGGTATAATCTAACAACCTGTTTTTATTCAGTTCGGTGGTGAATAATTATGTAACATATAGAGTCCCAAAATAAGTCTAATACATATAATTGTAATTATTATATGAATGTGAAGGGCCGTGGTACATGTACTACGTGGCGGTAACTTACGACTCGACGTAAACCTTCTTATTCGCATTTTCCAACAAGTTGCACGCTACCGTAACTTCCTACTCACAGCTAGAAGTGTATTGCTTTCTATTTGTTTTGTGTTTGTTAGTACAGCATAATTGTTTGGTTGTTTTTTATGTCTATTTTCTCGTGATAAAAGTTTAAAACCAATACAGTATCTCAGACCACTACTCACCTGAGGCCTAGCGACAACGATGGATCTTCACATCGGCGAACAACCGCTGCGGATATCAATGTCGACTTTTTGGATTACCAATGACAAAAAAAAAAATAAATAAAAAATAACACCATGCTTTAGAGCGTTTTTTCTCTCCACGGATTTACGATCGTATGCAACAATATTGTAGAGGTGAATGTTTCTTTCGGCGCTGTCGGAACAACAATGGAGGATATACTATTTTTTACTCTCCATAAACATTCAATTGACCCTGTGAGAGTTGGGGAGGGGGTGAAAGTGTATATCTCACCAGGGTAAAATCTAAGGTTTACACATCAGATCAAAGGATGGGAGAGGGGGTCGTGGCGGTAGCGCTGGGGTTAGAGTTGGTTTCTTAACGTTCTGTATCACATGCATGTCCATATTGTGGACGGGTCTCAAAACTAATGTATTAACAATAATTCTAAGGTATATAAATTATATGAATGTGAAGGGCCGTAATACAACATTGCGGTTGAGGGGGGGAGGGGTGTACAGAACATCGGGTTCCGACGTAGGAGGTCCGTGGTTCGAGCCCTGGCGATTTCGATCCCGACTAGTTGTGTCGGTGTCAGTTTAATATGACTGGCTGAGACAGCAGTCATGGTATCTCCGTCGTGTCACGTGTATGATAGCACATAAAATTGTCCAACGTCAGCTTGGGGCCCGTCCACAACATAGTTTATATAGTGCTGACGTTACGTTGGACGTTAAACCAACTAAAAAACTACACCTACAACATCGCGGTAACTTCTTATCCGCATAATTATTATTCTAACAACGAGTTGTAAGCTACCGCAGCGTTGTTATTACCGTCCAAGTATATTTCTCTTTATATGTGGGCCCGGTGTCATTGTTGTCGAATGGGACGAAATTCCTTGTATACCCGCACTGTCTGTGTGGTAGCATGTTAAACTGGCAGACGTAAATCTTGGGACGCGTCGGCGAAGTAGCCTAGTTTCTGACAATGGGTGTGGAGGAACCACCAGATAGTCAGCTCTACAAGGCATGGGCTGAAGAAGCCGGATTTAGCGTAGGCTACTAGGAGAAATAGCTTTAGGCACTCTTAATTTTACATGAACGGGCGTCTAAATTTACCATCTCTTTGTACTTAGTTGTATATTGCCCAAGGCTTATGGAATCAAAGAAACAAGACAGGGATTGACACATAAAAAAAACTTAGAAGAACCGCAATCTTTGATTCATAATCTATGTGAACACCAATAGGAAAGGACGAAAAATGAATAGACTAAAAAAAAAACTTAATGGCTTTGCTGAATGAGATTTATAGAATTGCGTTCTTGTCGGTATATTAAAAAAATAATACTAGTGATTGCCACATAATACACAATATGAGTGGATTGAGCACCGTTTATATAATGTGTAGCTTCTAATCTAATCGTATTTTGTCGAACATGTCGGTTACAGATAGCACGCTAGAAGGAGTTTTGTGATTGCCTATTTTTCCTTCTTGATAGGTAACTAAAATGGGTCTAACGCCTTGTCTAAGGTTTAAACCATATCACTTCTCTGGTATTGTAAATCTTATGCTGCTTAGTTCTTCTAGAACGCGTTTGAGAGTTGTTGTAAAAGGAAAGACAGTGTCATTATGCAATTATATTAATATGCGTATAAGCTTTACTATTCAATCGTCATGGACTAGACTCTATTTCCACTGTTTTTATTTCATCTTCTTATTCTTTTTATCTTCT
>RQTK01000802.1:141703-156188 GCA_003991915.1 Elysia chlorotica | reverse complement strand
GAAGAAGAAGAACAAGAACAAGAACAAGAACAAGAACAAGAAGGAATAGAAAAAGTAGAAGAGGTAGAAGAAGAAGAAAAAGCAGAAATACAAGAAGAGTGGGAGGAAGAAGAAGAAAAAGAAGAAGAAGTAGAAGAGGGGAGGGGGGAAGGAGGGGAAGGGGGAGGAGCGAGCGAAGGAGGAAGAAAGGAGGGGGAGAAGGGGGTGGAGGAGGAGAAGTAGTAGAAGAGAAGAATAATAGGATAATGAGGAGTGGCAGTTTATGGTGGAAAAGGATTTTAAAAAAATGCGCGCTCGGATTTTTTTTCTAAAAAATTGTATTAAGAAGAATATTCTTAAATGCCTTTTTGCTGTTGTTGGTGGTTGTGGTGGAGGTTGTTTTTTGTTCTTAAAAACACGATCGGTTGTAGTAGCCTGTTGGGGCGCGGTGGCCCTGGGGTAGAACACCAGCTTCCGACGCCAAAGGTCCAAGTTCGAGCCCCGGCGATTTTGCTCCCTACTGGTTGGGTCGGTGTCAGTATAATGTTATCGACTGAGACAGGAGTCCTGGCATCCCCGCCCTGCCTTCTGTGTGGCAGCATATAATTTTGTCAGACGCAGTCTTGGGACCTGTATACACTATAGTCTATAAAGTGCTGATGTTGGATGTTAAACCAACTCAACTCAACTCAGTAGCCTGTTAATGTGTTATAAAAAAAATCACCGCTCATAAATTATGACTTTTAATAGCGTATAAGTTTGCAAGCGATTAGATGTTATCTAAGATCTTTGGATTGCGAGTCTTTCCATTGAAAAGAGTGGTTTTGGCGTAAAGAAAGTGAAATTGGTATGGGCGGTGTTAACGCCAGAGAGACTCTTGAGTGATTCCGTCACCCGCAAACTGATCATAGAGTTCTTCTGGGTGTTACACCGGCATTGTAAAATTAGCCGTTGATCTCTATCGATTATTAAGATAATAAGACATAAGTGATTTAAAGTACTGTTAATTTTTCCTGGAAAAAAAAACGTTCAAGGATTTTACATTTAGAGTAAACCACGGTTTAGTATGGCACTCATCTCTGTAATTGATCTATTTTGACCCTAAGCCCAACTTTCTCAAGAAACCACACATTTTCATTAGTTTCTATGTCGTCTAGATTTACATAAAACTCACCATTCTCTATGCTGCGTATGAATTTCTTTGAAAGCTAAAACCGTTCTGTATCAATTTCCTTTTAATTTTACCTAGGTCTTTTATGATCTTATCTTATGCCAATATTTTCTCATCCCCTCCACCCCGTTCCCCTAACCCATAAACATCCCCACTACCTCACCAGTTCAACTTCACATCTCAGTTGGTTCAGGCGGTGGAATTGAACCTGCTCCTCGGGGCAGAACATTTCTTTCTCTACAACACGAGCGTGTCGGCCACCACGGACAAGATCATCAGACACTACCAGGGTCTGGGAATCTTCACTGTGGTCCAGTGGCCAGTGCCGGACCAGTCTTGGTATATGGCGCAGGTCAGGCGGGATGAGGGAGAGAGAAAGAGAGGGGAAGAGAGAAAGAGAGATAGAGAAAGAGAGGGAGAGAGAGAGAGAGAGAGAGAGAGAGAGAGAGAGAGAGAGAGAGAGAGAGAGAGAGAGAGAGAGAGAGAGGAACAAAATGAGAGAAGATTTTACTCTGTGACATGTAATCTACTACGGGACACCTTGGTAAAGTAAACACAAAATGGGCCTACGGAAAAATATACAACAAGATAACACAATGACGTATCTGCTAGATGGACATACTTTAAGTTTTTGAACAAATGGAATAGTACGAGTATTTTGCTAAAAGTCATTCCAAATAAAGTGTATCGAAATTCCGTGAAGATCGTAAATGGGTTCGAGCTCCACTCTGGCGGCCACTTTTTTCGCTACTTCATGTCATTACAATGCAATATGAACGGTTAAGCCCCAGGTGTCTCGCCGTGGGATCACGTCCGCAATACAGTCTAGTTTCTGACATAAAGAAGAAACCAACCTTTACCTTTTATCCTTATTTATTGTGTCCCTCGCTAGATGGCGCTGATCAACGATTGCATCTACCGGAACCGGAATCATTCCGAGTACGTGGTTTTCACTGACACGGACGAGTTCATCATCCCGCGGGGTCACGCGACCTGGCATGATATGGTGGCTGACCTTTTCCGTGACCCCGGCCTGAGTCACGTGTTCAGCCACTCGAGCAACGCGGTGGTGCCTGCTTCCCACGGCGTGCTTCCCAGGCGGCGACTGCTCAGCGTGGGGGACGACGGGAAAGCGGGCAATGCGGGGGGCAAGGAGAAGGTCATAGTGGCTCAGGCGGTCGAAGGTCACATTGAGATCAATAAACAAGCTGAGAAAATTCAACAGCCACAACAGCAGCAACAAAAACAAGCGCAGCATATTCATCCGGCTGCAGCTCAAGAACAGCAACAACAACAACAACAACAGCAAGGACAACAACAACAACAACAACAACAACAACAACAACAACAACAACAACAACAACAACAACAACAACAACAACAGCAACAACAACAAGAGCAACATCAACAGCAGCAGCAACAAGACCAATCGAAATCCCAGCAGCAGCAGCAATCACCGCTAGCCAATAACCCCCAGAAACAACCTTCAGCGCAGCAAGTCGAGGCGCCAGTGGTGCAGAACCAACAGGCGCTGCCGAGTAAGCAAGGTGTGAATCAAGCTGTACACCAAGCGAAGCAGCTTGATATTCCCCCCGCACAGCCAGCCCAGCAAGGGATACAGCGCCAAGCGGAAGGAAGTGGGAAACAAGGTGAGAAACCACCGGTAGTGGCACGTCCGCAAAACGCCGACCAACGACCAGCGTCAGGTCAACAACATGTAAACATTCAACCAGTTCAGGTAGGACAAGAAGGCAAAAGCGCAGTCAAACAGCCAGCCGCACTACAGTGGTCACAACAGCTAGAGGGTGTCAAAGTTCCCAAAATACCCTTGCTGGACGACAAGTCGGAACAGGAACTCAAGCAGCGCCGACTTCCGGTGGCTGCCTTTCACTTCCGCTGCGTGTTTTTCGACAACCGGATGATGGGTCCGTGGCAGACGATGAAGAAGTCACGTGGTGAGTGGGGCCTGACGAGAGATGAAGAGGAGTTTATCGATAGGTAAGTTGATAGACAGAAGGAGCTATAGAGAAAGAGAAATTAAGTAGAGAAATCGATCGATAAATAGAGAGCTAGAAGAGAGAGAGAGAGAGAGAGAGAGAGAGAGAGAGAGAGAGAGAGAGAGAGAGAGAGAGAGAGAGAGAGAGAGAGAGAGACAGATGAATAAAGATATGGATGGATTTATAGATACATATTTATAGATGGATCAATAGATAGATAGATAGATAAATAGATAGATAGAAAGGGTAACTGACACTAAATAAAATGATGATGATGATGATGATGATGATGATGATGATGATGATGATGATGATGATGATGATGATGATGATGATGATGATGATCATGATGATGATGATGATGACAATGATGATAATGATGAAGATGATGATGATGATGATGATGGTGATATCTATATTATCATGAAAGATCCGCCTTCGCATGAGGAAAAAAAAGGATGAGACATCAGAGCTTAAAAAATAGCCGCGTTTGTTGTACGCACATTCAAAATTAAATACTAAACAGTATGTTAAAATAATTGTCTGCAGGCTGGTTACACATGTCCAGACGTGCCATATAACTTGGCATGGCTGTTTCTCAGTGATACGGATTTTATACCGTACTGCTTGGGTTAGTCGCAATATAATGAGACCGGCTGAGAAATAAGTCCTGGTATCTCCGCTTAGAGAACGTCAAGCTTACAGACCAACCAATCTAATTTACTTCCGCTTTGTTCACAGGTACGACATTCAGCCGTTGAACGTGTTCACGCGCACAGACTACTCGTTCGCGGACAAAGTGCGCACCAAGCTTATTGTACGTCCGGAATACGTGCACACCATGGGCATCCACTTTGTTCGCAAGGAGGTCAAGGGATCAAGGTCAGGCTGGGTCAAACCGGAAGTCGGTCTGCTGCATCACTACAGGTTCTTTGATTGGAAAAACTCTAATAATGTGGACCATTCTGCTTTCAAGTTCAAGGAAGAGTTAATAACTAGGTTGAAGGTCAGGTTTTCCGCTTTACGGGAGATTTTCCCGCAAACGTGACTTTATGCGAACATTTCCTAAGCATTGTTATAACCATGCACAAGATCGTTACAGGCTTGTGAAATTTCTTCTTTTTGGTGTGTCAAACTGTGCAAAAATTGTCCAAGTTCCTTTTCAGCTAAAAAACCGGTAGCTATCGCTTACCTAATTGTGCGGTCAGATGACTTTGCTGTTCATGATTTGACGGATTATTTTGTTTAACTGAGAGAAGTAAATTATTGTTTCGACCATTGTTCTGGGAGAGTATAAACTCTTCTTCAAGAACGACGATGAGAACTTGGTATCTTTTTGTGCAAAAAGTGTCGCGCTGCAACTTGTTTCGGGCTGTTTCTAATCATTTGACTTCAACTTCAAGCGTTTATGAAACCTCACCATTTTAAAACTAAACAAACACACCTGTTAATTCCCCCACTTTAGATTCAGAAGGCCTCTAGTACTCTTGAGCATAATAGAAATCGTCATTGTACATTGTATAAACCGGGAGAAAACTCTTGAAGTAGCTCGATTTACACTCTACTGTCCACTATTTTTTACAAGTTTCTTATTTTTTTATCTGGTTCTTCCGTTCTTATTTCTGCCTCCAGTTCCGCCTTATTTTGGTCAAAAGTTTATATAAATGTTACATTTACATAGGTATAGTTTTTATTTTGCCAAGTATCCAAATCCTTATGTTTAAGATACAATTTTATTTTTATATTTATATTTTTAGGGTAATTTATGTCTGGTTTGTAGGGAAATACAATTTTTCGACACACCATTGCAAAATCTATAACACATAAATAGCCTCTTTGTCTTACGGAATATAGAGACAAGAGGTGCAGAGAGTCATTCGAACCTCACCAACAACATGGGACAGCACTCTTAAAATTAGCGGAAATGAATTGCAATGATAATTTTATTGAATACACAGCGCAATATTATTTTGGAGGCACCATTTTTCAATTTCAACCACATGATCAATGGATAAAAATGCACAGAAGGTCATGGAGATCACACAAGCGGAACAGAGACATACTTAAGGAATTTAAAATTAAACACCAATAACACCAAAGACATGGACATTAAATACTTTGGCCACTTGAGGAGACACAACGGTTTAGAAAAGCACATTCTGGAAGCATTAGCACCAATGGGAGGAAGGGCATGCCGGCAAGAGGATGGATAAAAGATCACCTGCGACGGGTTACAAAGAAGCCCCGCCGAGGCAGAACAGGTACCCAAGATAGGGGGATTTCCGACGGATTGTGCGGATACGTCTGACACAACAGCGAAAGACATGGTGATGATGATGATGATGATGATGATGATGATGATGATGATGATGATGATGATGATGATGATGATGATGATGATGTGTGTGATGATGAGAGAGCTAGAGATCAATGGAGACACAAGGAGAGAGAAAGAGAGGACAAAAAATAAATGTACAAGGAAAAAAATTAAGAGTTTAGATATTTAGATGTATTTTATTTACACACAACTTCTATAATTATTTTCTTTTCTCTTTCATTTTGTGTTTACCCAATATCGAATTCCCTATTACAATACTATAAAAGAATTATGTTTCATAACCAGGGAGTCCTAATGATTATACGTAGATTTGTTTCCCTATATATATGTATATTAATATAATCAGTGTGCTACCTTTATATTATTTGTATCTACTGGTGCTTTTGTAGTTATTTTTAGTGACTAACTAAAATGTATTCCAACTTTTCATCAAAGTTCTTCGTGTTCAAAGCGCTTATTATCGATCATTTATTAGCGGTAGTGTCACCGCCATCATCATTACCAGCCTCATCATTACCACACAAAAAAACAACAACCAATAAGTTTGTTATATGAAACAATCTCTCTCTCTCTCTCTCTCTCTCTCTCTCTCTCTCTCTCTGTCTCTCTCTCTCTCTCTCTCTCTCTCTCTCTCTCTCTCTCTCTCTCTCTCTCTCTCTCTCTGGGGCGAAATGGCTCAACTGGTAGAGCGTTGGTATCCAGATCGCGGTTCGGATCCAACGATCGGCAGATTTATTTGTACCGATTTCGTCCCCTGTAACTGGGTCGGTGTCAGTATAATGTGACCGACTGAGACAGGAGTCATGGTATCCCCGCCCTGTCTCGTGTATGGCAGAAAATAAAATTGTTAAACGTCAGTCTTGTGGCCCGACTACAATATTGCCTATATAGTGCTGGCGTTGTACGTTAAAAACCAACCCAACCATATCTCTCTCTCTCTCTCTCTCTCTCTCTCTCTCTCTTTCTTTCTCTATCTCTCTCTATCTCTCTCTCTCTCTCTCTCTCTCTCTTTCTTTCACACACACACACACACGCTTACACGTCCCCGTCAGACGCTGGCCATGTCTCGACTACCTTGCTTTGTTCGGTTTGAATCTTTCTAAATTCGGTTCACACGCTACAAAGATCCTCATATCAAGGTTTGTTTGTACAAGTTTCTGTGTATTGAAGTTTGTTGCAGTGTCATTGCTTGCCATGATAATTTGTCTCTAAGTATAAATAATTACAAAGATTGTACTTGTATAACACGATGGAGGTTTATTACTTCAGATTGAGAAAAGATATATTAGTATTATGACTGTCCTCTTCAGAGGTGGCTCACAGAATGGTACATGTGCATACAACAGGAAGGAAGTAAAAACAATAAAATAATATGTATACAGGGAAATCATTCAAATAAACATTAGACAATTAAAGTCAGACAATTAAGGATTTATTTCCCCTTAACTATAACCTTATGTAATCATACTACATACATGTATATAGCAGTTGATAGTCTAACAAAGTTTGTATTAAAAATTGTCTTCAAATTTAAGTCTCTACAAATAAAACATTATTGGAAACGTAATATTTCTTTAAAAAATTGATCAGAATTGTTTTTGTATTTTATTTAATGATTCATAAATCCAGACTATAGTAGGATAGATTTATGTAAGTGTACCTCCCTCCAACTGTTTATTCATCACAACTGCCTGGGTGAAGGGGATGCAAAGGGGCTGCTGGGAAGGGGGGGGGGGATGTAAATGTTAGACGGTTAAATCGGCAAAGGGAAAATAGATTGTTTCCACCGAATTTTATTTACGGAAATATTTACCTTATTGACAATCTCGATAACCTATCAGTGTGTAGTAAACACCTTCACGAATACAGCGATTAGGTCTTTCTCCGATTGGTTGAGATCTACACTTTAGTGTCGCTATTGTGGCTCAATAAGTTGCTTTTTACTGGATTCAAAAATAGAAAAGCACTCGATTTAAAAAAATGAACCTAATTGAACTAAACTGATCTTTTTCCTACTTTCTACTAGGCACTCTCTAAGTTCTGGAACATTACTGCGTAAACATCTGGAAGATAAACTTCTAACTTTCTTCAGGGGTATCAAATCCCCACACCCTCAGCGTCATTTTAAGTCATTCGGCAAAATTACTTATCATTTACGAGTTTTTTGTTCATTTCTAGTCACCTCATGTCATTTATTTTGAGCGGTAAAAAACTAAATGCGTAAATTAGACAGAAAACATCTTACTACGTATGACCTCTGTATCTTACAACGGTTTTCGCCTTCTCAACACGAAATCAACTTCCTTTTGTACCCTTCCTCTATCAGAATATAGACCCGAATAACAATTCGTCATATCAATGTATTGAAAGATAAAAATGACAGAAGAAAATTGTCGTAAAACATTATGGTTAAGTATAATATGTAGCCAGATACTCGTTCATTATTCACTTATTCCATTTCCAGACATATGCGGTACATAAAAGAGTGGCGCTACTGCAAGAAGAGGTAAACTAAATCCGGTGCAAAAAAAAAAAAATGCATGGGGCTCGGCTATACAAATGTTCCAAGCTCAAGAAGCTCCTAAATTTACACCACTCTGTCATGAGTGTGAACTGCGGCAACAAGAAGGGCAATAAGGTATCATGAAAACCGAAACCTCCATTGTTTACACTTAACACTCATATTAAAAGTAAGATACTGGCTTTTTTTTTTCAATTTAAAAAAAATTATTATTAAAAGCGTGTAATTCCCAAAGAGATTAAATTAGATACAGGAGACACAAGATGGTGAACCTTTGATAAACTTCTTAATTAGGATTCCGATATGGATGATCCATAAAAGCCATATTGATTTATACAAACATATGTTGACAGGAGGACAGACGAAACAGTCACATAGAGATTGAGGTGCGAGAAAAAAAGGGAAGGTGGGAGAGCAAGCAATGATGCATACTTTATTATGAGTGAGAGAGAGAGTATCATCAGTGACCACACAGAAGTAAACTTCCCCAAGAAGCACCAGTTTGTTTCTTTATCTCGATCCCTATAGTTACATATTAACATAATTATCTTTGCCATGTAAAAAAACAGAACGCTCTCCATAGATTGAGTAACCGTATCTCCACCGTCCTTCCCTTTCTCCCTCTCTATGTCTATCTGTATCTCTCTCTCTCTCTCTCTCTCTCTCTCTCTCTCTCTCTCCCAGGGTTTTACCTATAAAAGGTACCCATTGGGGATCCGATACACTGAAAAAAAAAAAGAAGAGAATACACGCTTAGTACTTTAAAAAAACAACCTCCAAAATATAACTGGGAGATAATATGGAAAAGCGATTGAAAATAATAATACAGTGTAATGTCCCTTTCACTCAAAGAAAACGTTGGGAAAGGGGGGGGGGGGGGGGATTGAGTTTAGTTGTCAGGACATTGCATCCAAAAATATACACCGAATGTAAACAGTGTTTAGGTATCTTCAAGGAGCAACTTAGAGTTTCATAGTTTTTAATGGAGCATGGACATATGTGTGTGTGTGTGTGTGTGTGTGTGTTTACAAGTGTGTTTGAGAGAGAGAGAGAAAACGAGAAAGAGAGACAGAGAGAACGATACAAAGAGATAGAGAGAGAGAGAGAAAGAGAGGCAGTCAGACAGAGAGACGGACTGACGGATAGACAGACAGACACATAGAATAAGAGGTAGACGGATTGATATAAGAAAAGAGGAGAGATGGAGGTAGTTCTAGAGACAGAGATGGAGAAAGAAAATGGAAGAGTTACGAGGGAGGGCAGCTGGACTATGATGAAGATGGAGTAGACAAGAATCACGGACTGTGCGACAACTTCAGCATCTTTATCCGTCGCCGGGAGGGACCGGGCCCTGGACGCCTGGAAGAGCTTGAAGCTGAGCAGCACCACACAGCCAATCATCGTGAGGAAGGAGGGCGCAGTGTGTTCTTGTTGAGCAGGCCGTTGATCCCCAACATGGACGGGCGGCCCTCGGCTATCGCTACAGGCACGGCGTTAGTGAGCGGGTCTCGCCTCCAGCCGACCCTGAAGGATGGTGAGCACGGGCAGGTGGAGCAGCACCGCCAGACTGAGCAGACAGACCACGCCCAGGCCGGTCCGCCGTCTCGTGAATGTGGCCTGGAAGAGGAACGGCCTCGCCACGCATGCGCACCGCTTGATCCCGAGAAACACGGGATCTGGCATGAGTTGTAGAAGGTAAAGGCTGGGCAGTAGAAAAGCGCAGGGGTGATGGTGTAGTCCACAGCTCACGTCCAGGTCGGCCCAAGTGGAAGATGATGAACGTCGATATGGTGGGCGTGGTCAGGATCAGGGAACAGGCGTCAGACAGGGGCAATTGAAGGATTGTTACGCTGTGCCTAATCCCAGCTTTGATGAACACAGTGATATTTGTGATGTTGGCGAGCAGGCTATGAAGATAATGGCCGGCTTTATAAAAAAAATAAAACAAATGAACAAAAGAAAAAAAAACAAAAACAAAAAACAGTTATCATTGAATAGAGCAACTGTTCCACCACTGTACCCGAACCCTCTAAGTTTGCATCGCTATTTTGGTTAAAATAGAGTGTTTATCCAAAGAAAGGAAAACACGATAATCATAGGCTTTGATAGCATATTGCAAAAAAGAAGGAAAATAAGACTTCATAACATTTTGATGAAATCTTAACTAACTTATGTTCTCCTCGATGTCTTGAAAGTATACCTCTCGCCATAGTCATAACGACGTTTACTTATTTTTCTTTCAATTTTCCTTTCAATAATTGTACTTAAAAAGTATTTTAAAAGACACACACAATTAATGACTTGAATTAGTTGAAAGAACACACTGCTCTACAACATTCAAATATAGGCACAAGAGTTGAGTTGGTTTAACGTCCAACGTCAACACTATATCGACTATACTGTGGACGGTCCCACCACTGACGTATGAAAATTATATGTGCTGCCACACACGAGGCAGGGCGGGGACACCATTACTCATGTCTCAACCAATCACATCAAACTGACACCCACATAACCAGTTGGGGCCAAATCACCAGGACTGGAACCACGGGCCACCTTCTTCGGAAGCCGATGTTCTACCCCAGGTCCAGCGTGCCCCCCAAATTGTAGACACACTGGAGAGACTGCTGGGCAACCAAGTTTTTCCTTTGTATAAACCATTGCGAACTTTGTAAAAATTTTATTATAATTATGTTTTTGACAATCAAACGCGCGATAAGAGGTGCATATTGCCAAAAGTGACGTAGATCGTAACCAAAGCGTGATGATGAAATCAATACTATTTTATGTGAATCATGACCTTAACTCCGAGAAAACACCAACAACAGCAACAACAACAACAACAACAACAACAACAACAACAGCACAACGCATTGAGCGAGCGTTGCAAATCACAATGTTTTCCTTTTGACAAAGAGTGGGCCGCAACTTAATCTGGTCAGACATCCATCTCATAAGGAAAAGATGCAGTTTACTGAATCTTTGGTTAACTCAAGGTCCTCTAACCTTCTAAGTTTAACCAAGAAACTCCATGTACCAGCTGAGGTTCGAACAACTCACCTCCAGTTTGTGAATCGAAGGCACTATCGACTGAGCTATCTACGCTTTTCAATCGTGACTTATTAAGCCACTGGGGCATTATAATATACCTGAAACACAATATGGCCACTAAATAATAAAAACCACACCAACAGCAACAACAATAATAACAACAACAACAACAACAACAACAACAACAACAACAACAACGGCAACAAAAACAACAAATTCAATTAGGATAAATCATTTTATTTGTTGGTGTCAGTATAATGTGACCGGCTGAGACAGGAGTCATAGTATCTCCGCCCTGTCTCGTGTGTGGCAGCACATAAAATTGTCAGACGTCAGTCTTGGGGCCCGTCCACAATATAGCCTATATAGTGCTGATGTTGGACGTTAAAACCAACTCAAATCAACTCTTTGCATCTTTCAAAATTACAAAAATGGCCAAGGTATCTAGAAGTTCTGTGTCATCCACTATTACACACGTAGCTCTATATCTAGTAGTAAATTTTAATAAGCTAGCGAGATCTTCATCCGTCGGCACACCTTTTGTCGTGACGTGTAATAGCTAATCCAGTCGTATGCACACCGTATGCATACTGTGGACCGGACAAAATTCAGTCGGATGTATGTCGACGGTTCACATACAACCTGCATACGACCGCGTCTGAAGGTGTAATAGGGCCATTAGAATAGTGGCATCGGTGGTCAACTGGTAGAGGACTTGGTTCCTGACCAGGAGGCTTGCGGTTTGTATCCGAGCCAGTGCTTCATAATAAGCTCTACGGCAAAAAACACCGTCGCCGTATTCGACGCTCTCTCTCTCTCTCTCTCTCTCTCTCTCTCTCTCTCTCTCTCTCTCTCTCTCTCTTTGTTTAACTTTGTAAATGAAATAGCTATACCTAAATATATAATTATTTGTATAGAGAGCGTCATGACAACAGTTTTTATCACAAGTGATGAACACAAAGTATTTACATGTAGTATAACAATAATGTGTGCCTACTATAGTTTATAGAAATATCTTTATGAATGTTTGTATTTATTTTAGAGTATGTTAGATTTTGAAAAGTGATAAAGGGCTACAATTTTAAAATAGATTAATTTATGGATATAAAAATTAAGAGATAATATAAATAAAAACATTGTAGATACACAAAGAGATAAAAATTTTATATAAATTGAACTAATATACAAAGTTACATATTAAGAATAAATTTTGTTAGAGAAGCAGGACTGTTGCATTATTCAGGCGTACCTTTTGAAACATTTCATACGTATAATTATCTGTTATCTTCACAGATTTAGTTAACTTTTGTCTAGTCACGTTGTTGCAGTAGAGTGTCGAAGTCAATCTGGTTCCAATTACGGCACTAGCGTTTCTCATTATCTTGTTCAGCATGTTTTTGCTCTCTATAAAAATTAATAATACCACGCCACTGCGAGAGAGAGAGAGAGAGAGAGAGAGAGAGAGAGAGAGAGAGAGAGAGAGAGAGAGGGGGGGAGAGAAAAAGAGAGGGAGAGAGAAAGGGAGAAAAAAGAAAGAGAAAGAGAGAAAGAAAGAGAAAGGGAGAGAAGTAGATAAATGAATATAAAAGCAGTGAGAGGGAGAGAGAAAAGGGTCAACAGCCAGGCAGAAGAAAGGCAGGTTGAATATATGAGGAATGGTAGGAGAAGACCCAATCTGAAATCACAAGCGGTTCTCCTGTTGAGTAAACAGTTATCAGATGAACCTCAACCCACTGTCTGCCTGTAGCCAAATAGGCATTGCGAGTCACGCAACATAGCGGATGACGTAATCACACGCCTTAGACATGGAGTTTTCTGATCACTAATTGGCGCTGTAAGTTTAGGATAGAGCTATGATTGGACACCAGTGTAGATTTCCTTACCTCTATTCTTGGTTTCCACTATGAGCCCTGTGCTGTTATCGCAAGGTTCTTAACCTCGTGCTCACTCCGTCTGGGAAACGTACCGCTATCAGTAATGCGAGTTGGCACGGCTGCATCTTTTCTACCTCACCTCAACCTGCACCACCCAATCGAAGCGAAATGATTGGGTTGGAAGCCCAATGAATAGCGGTAAAGGGAGGGATTTGAATGTATTCAGGCTGAACAAAGACAGTTTAGGGCTAAGATTCGGTTATAGAGTCCGAATACAACGCACCCTGATAGTTGGTACGCACGGTTAAAATGACTTTCACTGGAATTCTAAGGAATATATGAAATAAAGAGGGGGTGGGGTATTTAAGGGAAATACATGTAAGCTGGAGAGCCAGTTTCAATGTTTATAGTTGAGCTAGATTAAATCGAATAACATCAACACTATAATAATGTGTATTTTCGCATTTTTTTCTACTTTGTTTTCTCTTATTGCCTCTTTTTGTTATTTTTTCCAATACTTTTTCTTCTTTCTTTTGTTTTACTTTGTGCACGATAGTGTTACTTTCTTTTATCTCTCTCTCTCTCTCTCTCTCTCTCTCTCTCTCTCTCTGTGCCTCTCTTTCCTTTGTAAATGATGTTTTTTCGACATCTCTTTCGTAGTTGCTTTTTTATCTTCTCGTTTTCATAATGTTTCCTTCTTCTACCCTTCCCCTCTTCTGTCTTCAACTTTGTCTCTGTCTATCTATCTGTCTCTCTCTTTGTCTTTTAAACACAGAGTATCTCTCTCTCGCTCTCTCTCACCTCTTTTTGTTTGTCTTGCCTTCTCATCACCACGCCAGTTCTTACATTTCACTAATTACCGTGATCACTTTTGACGCGTCTAACACACCCGCACTCACCCATTATTAGTTTTAAAAGTTGTTCCCCAGCAGTGACTCACGTACTCGCCTCTACATTTTAAAACAACCTAGTCATTTCCTCACTTTCAGATGTTTTCAGTGAGATGAGGCACACGGAGGGTCAGAGAAAAGTTGCTGAAGCGTGGAGAAAAATAAAAAAAAAAAGGGTGGGGGGAAGGGGGATATTGGACTTAAAAAGATCCTTCTTAAAATAAAAAAAGATCACTTCCGCGGCCTCTCAATAGGATCTCCCTTACACAGCTGTCGCTTCTCCTAGCCTACCCCCTCCTCTTACTTGTCATCTTTTTCCCAAACTATTAACTGTGTTTCTTTTTTTCTCTTACTTTTTCTGTAGCAACATCCCATCCAGTCCCGCTTCCATTCTCTACCTTTATTCTCTATAAACCACTCACACTGTTTTTTGTCTCTTACCTTCACTGCTGTAACGTCTTCGCTGATTTTCTCTTAAAGCAACCATCTCTACCTTTTTCTTTTGTTTTATCTTCTCCAATACCCTCAACATTCCTGTTCTATATATTCCTCCTCCCCCCACCCCATATTCAGAGTATAATACGCCAGCACATTATTAAGAATGTTCCTCAAACAGTAAGGTCATCTACCCCCCCCCCCCCCCCCCCCACACAAAAAAAAAAAC
>RQTK01000802.1:116789-128306 GCA_003991915.1 Elysia chlorotica | reverse complement strand
ATCATCATCATCATTATCATCATCATCATCATCATCATCATCATCATCATCATCATCATCATCATCATCATCATCATTTTTTCATATTCGTCATCATCATCATTATCATCATCATCATCATCATCATCATCATCATCATCATCATCATCATCATCATCATCATCATCATCATCATCATTATTTTATCCCGGACTCAAGAAAAAACAACGTTCCTGAATTTTTAATGTAACGCGCCGTGACTAAACATACGTAAATTGGATCGCTGGATCGTGGTGGGATAAACTAGCAAAGCCGTAATCTCTAACACCGATTCGTGACGGAATATCAGAGGATAAGACACGTGCGGTGAGCAAGTTGCGATATTTCGTTGCTCACCTTCAATCACCGGATTACCTAGATCGTCCATCGACGTTGGTGGTGACAGCTGAGATACTGCGCGATCGAGACAAAACGGGGGCGACCGCTGAACTGAGTGTGTGGATTGTATCCACGGCGGGCTGATGATTTTATTATGTACCTGTGTAGGGAATAACACAGCCAGGGGTTTTCCACTGAGTGTTCACTATGGCCAGAGACTGACACATGCACAGCTTCTAAACTGATGTGTTGGTTATACTTTTCACTAGGGTGATTGGTACATAATATTACTTTATTAGTGGCTTTGTGTGAACTACCTATTTGACATTCAGTGAACACGGGAGGCCGACGTTGCTGGGATATTGCGGCACAGAAGTATTAGCAGTAACGTCAAGGTAGATCATAATCCTAATTATTTGTAATTTTAATCTGTGTTGTTACTTTCATGTTTACTAAATGAAACACTTGCTTTACTGTGTACGTGTGTTGCCAATTTGATCTTCAACCAACCGTGAACGCATGTAGAGGTTTTAACATCATTGCTAATTATAATGTTGCCTCTAGCATACCCAATGGTTTATGTGTCAATTAACTTGATATAGTTAGAGGTTTTGACACCTTAATCAGAATAAATATTGGTTTTTATGTCACCATCCAACAAACTTTACGTTGAAACTTGAGAACGCGGTATATGACACTAGTGTAACAGGAGTCATTGACATAGCTTTAAAACATTGTTGAATAGACTAATAATGGAAACCAATCCTGAATGCCCTTTCACAAAGAGTAACATAACGCAGTTAGAAGACATGAAATCCAACTGAGGTTCAAGTTAACTCAGCGAGCAGTAGGTTTGAGCAGTGCTGAATGGTGCGATTTATTCTAGTCTTTAAAAAAGGACTTTTTTAGACCTACACCAAAATGCCACTGTGGCGTTCCATATTCTCAAACATCTCTTATTTCTTCCAGCAAAGTAAAAAAAAAATTCTCGGGAAATCTCATTTCACTGCACAATACATTTAACATGTTGGCCTACTAAGCCTACTAATTTTCAATGTACTTTGTAATACGATGCATTATCCTCACACTTTTAGTACCCAGATAGTGCAGTCGTGATCAGAGATATATATCTGCTAAAAGCGGTTATCACTTTGAACAAAAATCCAGTCAACCAGTATAGGTAAAAAGATCGACTCTTTTATTTGCTAAAATAGACTAGACGAATGGAAATTCGTGATAACCATAACTTTAAAGCCAGTATTGATCTGGGTTTGGGGGGGGGGGCGTGGTAGTCCTGGGGAAGAATATCGGCTTCCGACGCAGGTGGTTCATGGTTCGAGCCTTGGCGATTTCGTTGGATCGGTGTCAGTTTAGTGTGGCCGACTGTGACCGGTGCCATGGTATCCCTGCACTGTCTCTGTGTGGCTGCACGTACAATTGTCAGACGCTAGTCTTGGGGCCCGTCCACATTATAGTCTAGTGCGGACGTTGGGCTTCAAGCAACAAAGCAAACAAACAGGCAGTGTCGATTTACTCGTTTCTGTGTAAGTTACATTGGTTGGGACAGAAAACGATTTTAACATCACTCAGATAAAAAGCTTTAGTTCGTTTCTTGAAACTTAGATTGGGACGTTAGACTGGACATGCGAGCTTATTTTGTAGTGCGCGCGACTTATTATAATATGCCCAGGGTTTGAATCACAATCAGGACATCTTTTCCCTTATTCGTTGGGTTGTAAGTCTTGGAAGAAATAAATGGCCTAAATAGAGACACTCAAAAATAAATAAATGAACTGTTGTGAGGGGAAAAGGTGGCCCCAATCATCTAACATGCGCTGGAGGCACGTCCTGCTTTAACACTCTTGGCACGTTAGTTCTATGGGACAAATACTGTCTGTCACGGCGATAATAGATGATACTGGTAGGAGAGTTGTTTGCTTTGCTATTTAGGCTATATTGTGGACTGGTCTCAATACTAAAGTCTGGCAATTTTGCGTTGAAGCCTGGTCCTTCCTCCTTGTTTTTTTACTACACAGAGACAGTGAGCGAATACAATGAATCCTGACTGAACATATTATACTAACACCGACCCAACCAGTAGGGGAAGAAATCAAAAAGATTCGTTTTTTTTGACCGGTTGTTCGGATTAGAACCAAAGACATTCGATTGGGAGACGAAAGTTCTACCAGTCGGATCAATCTTCCCCCTCTCCTTTCCTCTGGCCTGGGAACAGAAGCTGGTGTATCGAAGTTTGTCTCAGCACGGATGGTTTAAGGTGACTGTGGCACTGCTTGGTGGATAGCGTCTCCACACGCGTCACTACGTCATAATTATGGCCGACATCGCAGGTGCTCAGTATTTGTAGCTGAAGAGTGATTTTAGGAGATGATAATAGAAATGATTATTTTGCGTGCTCCTCTGTGGCGGTAGCAGAAGGACAATTTGCCACAAAGTGTCATTTTTGTCAGGCGGTTCTCCCCCACTCTGATGACATGCCCCACCCGCATCAGTTAGGGACTAAGCACGTCGTGCAGCTGCAGCCCGATAAAAATGACGGATTGATTCCTAAGCCTCATATGCTCCTCCAGGCGAAGAGAGACTAAATCTTTGTCTTAATCGTAGCAGTAAGGCTAGAGTTTGAGATGTAGCCGTTCCATCTAGTGTCCAATATAGTGGAGGCAGCGCCGCTGGAAGCGTTATAGAATTCGCAGGTGACAAAGCCACGGTGCACCATGCCCAGGTTTCTGCGGATTCAGTGCAGCTTATTGCACGTGTGTGAGCTTGGGGGTCAAGAAATTTTCTTTATAAAGTCGACTCCTGATAGGAGCTTTTGTCCTATCGGTTTCTGGGATCAAGATATGGTGTAGCCTGTACCATATACCATGCCCTGAGTTTGACTTCTTCTGGGCCACAGAAAAGTGACTGATTTTGTAATAGGCAGGTCAAAGTATAAAGAATTCCCGTGAAATTTACTTAAAGATGCGTTGATTGTGGGAATTAGGATTACATGAATAATCATCGCATGTGGCATAATGTAATTGTTAGAAATCATAGAAACAAACAGTTAAACAAACACGGGGTACGTGTGGAGGGAAAATTAGAAACAATTAATCACATATAAGTAGATTTGTATTTGTATTTTTTGTATTTGTTTATCTCTTTTTAAGTGTGTTATGCAAGTGTGTTTAAACCCCATGAGGCCCCTCTCCAAGAGTACACCGATGTATGGGAATAAAATATAATCTTCAACGTCCCCTAGTTTTGCCGAAAAATCATACAGGCACCAGCTGAGCTTCGAACTTAGCACCTGCTGCTCACTAGTGCAGAGAAACTGATTGAGCTACCGGCACTCTATGCGTCAAGCAATGTCAACTTTGCCTAACCCTTATACTTTTCCGTTTGTTACCAGGTCGCTCCAGAACCGAAAGAACCAGAAACGTCACCGGAACCGGAAACTGAACCGAAGGAGACCAAGCCTGCAGCTACTTCCGCCGCGGTCGCCGCCATGTCAGGAGCGGGCGTGCAGGAGACCATGTTCTCCCACGATGTGTGTATGACGTCAGCAGAACCGTGGTCGCCGGGGGATAGGGTGAGTAGAAGCATTTTCGACATCATGTTCACATTCCAAGTGCAATATATTTTTTCTTTTTGTTTCCCTTTTTCAAAATCTAAATTGGACCGTTTTCTTCTGTGTAGAGCTCTAAAGAAGAGGATAAAAAATGTTTTGCAAAGACTGTCTTTTTTAAATGATGTGCCGCAGCATAGATGGGGAAAGAAATCATACAAATTTGCTCTGATGTTGGCATGGTAAGATCAAGAGGAAAAAGAGACTTTGCTTATCTGCCTCTATCTTTCAGCTCAGGAAATCAAAGGGTCTGATATAGTTTTCTTCGCGCATAATTTTTCTTCCTCCATAATGTGAGCCTAACTATTTATGTGTTTCTGGAACCACCTATTCAAAAAGCAAAAGTTATTAGGAAAGCTTTTGAGGTAGAGGCCTGTAAAAGACTGTCGTTCTTTTGTGTGTGTGTGTGTGTGTGTGTGTGTCTTTCGTTGAAATTTAAAAAGGTTGTCTCTCTCTACATCTCTCAAACTTTGTCTCGCTCTCCCTTCTCTCTCCCTTCTCTCTCTTGTTCTTTCCACTCGCCCTCCCCCTCTCTCTGTCTCCCTCTCTTTCTCTCCTCTCTCTGTGTCGTTTTGATTTGCTTAGAAATTATTCGGTGTTGTGCCCGGAGTTAAAATATTTTGGTCTGAGGTTTCATAGTGTAATTCCAGGCCATAACAAAAAATCACCCCCACCCCCATAAAGAACCTACGTACCTTTTAAAACATCTACAGGCAAGTTAAAGTAAATACGTTTCCGACGGACGTAAGCTTGATGATTTTAGCATCATGAACACCCATATAGCAACCTGTAATTAATGTACAGGTCGAAGACATAGAAACTAATTCCGACGGTCTAACTTAATGATACTTGGAGCGTTGAATACGACGCATAGCAAAGATCATACGAAACTTTTAATTAATATACAGGCCCCAGGCATAAAAGGAGACTTCAAAGTCCGAAGCCCAACGCTTTCGGCATCATAAGTTTCTAGGCATCCCTTAGAACCTGTGGAAGAAACATGGTGATATTATTATATAACCAGGAGTTGTTAGAGAACTGGTTTGGAAATTCCTCCTCTAAAAGCCAGTTTCAGAAGTTATAAAAACAAAATGATTACCTTCAAGCTGAATTTGTACATTTTTTGTTCTTCTTAAAAAAAGTTTTTAAGGATAATTATTTCACGCTCTCACTCTCCACAGAATGATGTTGGTGAAAATGTTTTCGTACCTAGACAACCTTTTTAATCTACCCGCCTCACGATATTGCTATCATCTTTTTGTCTGCCTACCTGTCTGTCTGTCTGCCTGTCTGTCTACTACAGTCTGAATGTCCGTTTATCTTTTCGTCTTTGTCAATCGTTGTCTATCTATCTATCTATCTATCTATCTATCTATCTATCTATCTATCTATCTATCTATCTATCTATCTATCCATCCATCCATCACCTAGACAACCTTTTTAATCTACCCGCCTCACGATATTGCTATCATCTTTTTGTCTGCCTACCTGTCTGTCTGTCTGCCTGTCTGTCTGTCTGTCTGTCTGTCTGTCTGTCTGTCTATCTATCTATCTATCTATTTTTCATCTATCTTTCTGTCTAATCGTATCATTCTACTAGCTGGGATGCCCGGCTTCGCTCAGATTTTGGGACACAGTACGGATATAAAATGTTTTTTTTAAAGGTTATACTTATTACTAATAGATATAAAGCTTTTGGGACACTATGCCCAACTAAAATGGTAAAATATAGTTGTAGAGATAGAAGTTTAAAGCCAAAAATGATAAACAAATTAAATGTGATACAAATTGGTGCATCACTTAAAAGGGCATATCAATAGTCTTGATAACTCACGCTAGGATATTTACAGGATTTCTTTGTAGATAACATTTCTTTTAGGTCCATTTTTACCCCCTTTTTCGATGATAGTCCATATATAATTTAAATTGGGTTCGAATGTTTTTAAACCCCGAAAGATCCCCATTAGATAGATCTAGAAATTAGAATTCAGAATTATAACCCGAGCAGAGCCCCGCACGTGAACATGTTGAATGGAAAGAATAAAAAAAAAATATGTGTAGATGTACGGTTAAAAGTCTAGATCTAGTTACTTGATTTAGTTTTAAGATCCATGTTTATCCCCTTTTCGATGATAGTCGAGGTAGTTCCATATAGCATTTCTGATTTGTTTGTTGTTCAAAAAGGGGAGGAAGCAGTATTATATCGATGGTGAAAGTTGCAAACCGTGTAACTCCAAAAATAGTAACACGCTTTTTTTTGTATTTTTGTAATCTAGAACCTCAAATCTTCCTCCCTAATAGAACCTCGAAAACCCTGGACCAATAGAAACGTGTTAAATTCTCACATGAACATTCCGTGTATCACCATTGGATGGAATATTTGACAGTTGCAAACCGTGTAAGTCGTTAGTAACAAACTGAAATTGAAGTCTGCTTTCCATCTTCGGTTTTGACTTGATTCTTCATATTTTTGACCATTCAGGTAAGTTACCTTGTCAATCATCTTTTATAAATACATTTCATACACACTTTTTAAACATTTTATAGGAAAAACAATGCATAATTGTATTCTTAACAATGCCGAAGTGTTTATATTTACTGATAATGATGAGATACACGTTTTGCTTTTAAGTTTATGAGTCACTTTGTTATAACTGACACATTTTCACCTCTTATCTTGAGTTACACGTTTTGCACCCAATGCTTGAAACTAGATCCAAATCTTGATCTAATTTAAGGTTCTTTCTTTTCTCAATACTGATCAATATTGAAACATAATAGTTCTAGAATTTTTTATAAATCTAAGATCTAGATTAGATCTATATCTAATTTAACTTAAAGACAGATCTCTGTGTATACACAGCATAATTCTTTGCATATATCCACAGTATTTTTTTTCTCTCATTTACAGGATGCAGAAGTCTTGGTATTGTTGGAACTTTTCAAGTGTTTAACATCTTCTTGAACGCTGGCCCCAAAATAGTCTTCAAGGAACATCATAATTTTCGGCTTGAATCTTGGTAAGCTTTAAGGAATTTAAACCCAGAAGTTTTTTTATCCCAAGTCCACATGCCTACTGCTAGGCCAGCAGCATAAATTCTTATCAGTTTATGGTCGGCTATAGTCTCATTTTGATTCACCGTGGGCTTGTTTTAATCAAAGCTGAAAATACCCTAACAGTAACACAAAAAAGCTGAAATCTAGGGACCAAAAGGAGGAAATCCTGTTTTCAACCAGATGAGAAAAGAACTAAAAAAGGGAACCTAGATTTTTTTAAAGGATGATTCCCAGCCATGTAAATTGTGTGAACAGTCTGTAAGTACCGGAAACTAGGACATTTATTCAATAACAGGCATACCTGTACAGTATTTTTTTTCTCTCATTTACAGGATGCAGAAGTCTTGGTATTGTTGGAACTTTTCAAGTGTTTAACATCTTCTTGAACGCTGGCCCCAAAATAGTCTTCAAGGAACATCATAATTTTCGGCTTGAATCTTGGTAAGCTTTAAGGAATTTACATCCAGAACTTTTTATCCCAAGTCCAAGTGTCTACTGCTAGGCCAGCAGCATAAATTCTTATCAGTTTATGGTCGGCTATAGTCTCATTTTGATTCACCGTGGGCTTGTTTAAATCAAAGCTGAAAATACCCTAACAGTAACACAAAAAAGCTAAAATCTAGGGACCAAAAGGAGGAAATCCTGTTTTCAACCAGATGAGAAAAGAACTAAAAAAGGGAACCTAGATTTTTTTAAAGAAGGATTTCCAGCCATGTAAATTGTGTGAACAGTCTGTAGGCCGTAAGTACCGGGTAACTAGCGAATTCATTCAATAACAGGCATACCTGTACATGTTTTTATGTGAGCCAAACTTCGTTTGCATAGCATTTTTTTAAATTTGAACCCTGGCCGATTTCTTAAGATACTAAAATGTTTGATCAATTTGTTGTTGTTTTTGCCAACTATTTTTCTACCTAATCTATTTTTCTAAAAATTCATCTTTTGCATAATTTTTTTCACAGACTGCAAACATGAACCCATACAGCAGAGGTATGACGATGCTGCGTCTGGCAGAGAAGAAGAGACAGCCTTCTCCACGAGGACCACAGACAACTAGCCCCTCCGTCTTAAATACTGATAATGAACATGAAAGTTTAGAACAAAACAATGATAATGGAGATGATTTTAATTTTAGTTTTTTGAATAGGAGTCTTGATATCTCTATTTCAGATATCTCAGTGTCTGATATTTTTTGTGAAACACTTGGAAATGCCAGAGACAAAGAAAACCACGAAAAAGACGATAAGCCACCTACTGAGATAAATAATGAAGAAACCACTAGGGTTTTGACAGAATTAATGCCATTTTCTGCTTCTACTGCCAACATCACTGCTGAGTCGATAATACTGAACTTTGAACACCCACCCACCTGGAAGTTGCAAGGAAAGCCAACAATAGGTGCTGATGAACAAGATAATGCTACAGGCAAGTGCAATGAGGCTGTTGTCCAAAGCCATGAACAGCCACTACTAGTACCGATGAGGCCTTGTAGTGACGTTCAAGCTGATACAACAAACACGAGCAATATTGTTCATAAGGAAGAACAAACTGAACAAATGGATGAAGATACTTTAATTCTTACTAAATCAGTACTTGTTTCGGATACTGCAGGAAACGGTACCTCTACTGAAGAAATTGTTCAGAGCCTCGAAAAGCCATCACGAGTATCAGGGAAGAGGTCAGAAAAACGAAAGGGAGAATGCGGAGAGGTATATTTAGAACGGTTCTTGGACAAGACAGCAAATAAATATACATTGGTAAAAAAAATGGCAAAGCTACTGACGTTTCATTGCACCAACAGTCTGTAAAACTAATGTTTTCTTTCTGTACTAACAGTCTGTAAAACTATTGTCTTCTTTCTGTACTAACAGTCTGTAAAACTAATGTTTTCTTTCTGTACTAACAGTCTGTAAAACTACTGTCTTCTTTCTGTACTAACAGTCTGTAAAACTACTGTCTTCTTTCTGTACTAACAGTCTGTAAAAAACTCTTCTTTCTGTACCAACAGTCTGTAAAACTACTGTCTTCTTTCTGTACTAACAGTCTGTAAAACTACTGTTTTCTTTCTGTACTAACAGTCTGCAAAGCTAACTATCTTAAATGCAGAAACTTACAGGAAGAAAAACGGGCCAGCATTCTGTCAGAAATATTGAATTTAACATGGGGGGGGGGCGGGAGAAGCGTAACAACGTTAGATATTAAACAAAGGACAACGGAAGCTTCTACTTCCCGGAGACAAACATCATTGCAGTACCATCTGCAAGCTGATAACAGAGCTTTAAGAGTAGGCAAGGCAATGTTCATGAACACGACTGGATTAAAACAATGTTTCTTTTTGAACTGTATAACTAACACTCCAGCAATCAGTCACGAGGAAGACAAAAATATCAGAAGCAAAACAACAAAGACACAGAAAAGACACATCAAAGCAGTACTTAGAACCATTTTTCAAAACATATGCCGATCTTTACAAGTGAAATAACTTTAAATTTTCAGAATATTTTGACTGCCCTGTTGGTGTTAGACAAGGATGTCTTCTCAATACGCTACTGTTATATATATTTATCACATAATTTTCACACAATATAAACAGAAAAGGCAAGCATGGTATCCAGTTTTTATCTGATAGATAGGTTATTCGACATCTATTATTTGCCGATCACGCATCGCTTATTTCTGACACTGCAATTGGACTTCAGCGAAAGCTTGATATACTATGCAATCAGACTTCAAGATTAGGACGGTCTTGACTTCAATGCTAGTAAGTAAGGCCAAACAAAAACGTTTTGAATTGACAAAATGCTTGGGAGCTTTAACATGTCAGGATCTAAAAATACTTTTTAAACTCTATGATTCTAAAGTACTGCCTATTCTCTCCTATGCCAGTGAGTGGGGTACTTCTGATTACACAGAAATAGTTCACACTGCCACAATAAAATGCGTTTTAAATGTATCGATTCATTGCTCTAATACTGCTTTCTATGGAGAGACAGCCAGGTTTCCACTGCAAATTAAAACTAAAATTCGATGCTTGAAATATTGGTTAAGTTTTGTAAGATTTTAGGATTTAGGATACCAAAACTAGCCTACCAGTACTTTAAAATTTCAAGGAAAAGAAAGTAAAATCTTGGGTAACTGATATGAAAAAAATGCTATGTTCAGATAGATTTAGTCGTGTCTGGATGTTTGAATGTGTTAGCAACGAAACTTTCTTCTGAAATGTTTTTAAAAGAAGACTGTGCGATGTGTTTGAACAAACTTGGTCTGCCAAATTATCAGAAAATGAACGTACGATATTCTATTCTTCATTTAAATCCTGGATCCGTATTGAAACATACTTGTTGAATAATTGGTTACCATCAAACTTAAAATTGCTTGAGTAAAATTTCGACTTGGAGTTTCAGAGATAAGTTGTCATAAATTGAGATATTCAAAAGATATCACACTGCAAAATTGAAATGTGTCCAGTATGTAACACAGATAAGCAAGATGAATACCACGTATTAATAATTTGAAAATCATACGAGGAGCTTCAAATCACGTACATCCCTCCCAATTACCTTACCATTGGAAATAGAAGTAAACTAAGTCTACTAATGTCAAAAAGATTCTTTATTCCAATGTTGCCATATATTTACAGTATGCCTTGAAAATAAGAAAATCTATGATATAAGGCATAGTGTCGCAGGTGTCCTTTTCAGATTGTGTATATTAGCCTTGCATACAATAAAGCTTTGTACTTTCTATTTGATTGTTATCTTGACAGTATGAACTGTAATTTTGGATAAATTATATTTTCCTTGATCTGTTTATGTGGTAAAATCATTTAGACTAAATAATTTATCTTCAAAACATATCACCACAAATTATTGAACTGAAACCGCGTCTATAACTAAAAGTTACTAAAAAGCTTCATAAATTGGGTCAAAGGACTGAGAGAGCTACTAGAAAGTGATGTTACCATTTTGTTATCTTTTTCTTGGACGTTGTAAAATTTTTTTTTTTGTCATGTTTGTTTAGGGTAAGAAGCCCAACGAACTAATAAACATCAATCAATCAATCAATCTCTCTCTCTCTCTCTCTCTCTCTCTCTCTCTCTCTCTCTCTCTCTCTCTCTCTCTCTCTCCCTCTCTCTTTCTCCCTTTTTCTTTCCTTTTTCTAATAAATGAACATCTATATTCTTATCAATGTTATTATTTTTGACTCCTTCATAGATCAACTGGGAGATAAAGCAGCGCACTGGGTGGGGCTCAAGTACTACCCAGAAGAGAAGGAGATAAGATGGAATGGCGACCCCAAACGGGTAAAATAGTGCTATACAACAGTGCAATACAACAGTACTATACAACAGTGCTATAAAACAGTACTGTACAACAGTGCTATAAAATAGTGCTATACAACAGTGCTACAAAATAGTGCTATACAACAGTGCTATACAACAGTGCTATAAAACAGTGCTATAAAACAGTGCTATACAA
>RQTK01000802.1:84105-105538 GCA_003991915.1 Elysia chlorotica | reverse complement strand
CGGTATGCATAGCGCCTCCACTTCGCCAGACAAATAAGGTGTCTTGACTTGAATCCTGGCCTTCTCCGCCAGCAGTACTGTATTGTCGATCCTGACAATCAAACAGCACTTTCCTGTTAGCTGATGATCACCAACTAACCCGCGACGAACCACGACGCCCTCACAACCTGTGTCCCTTAACACGTCCACTGTCTTGTCTCCAACAAGGCCCTTGACGATCGGTAAGTTCAGCTCCCTGGCTGATCCCTTACCACCACAGGCTCCACAGTCTATCATGGCTGGAACTCTCTTCCCACTCGCCAACTGCAGCAACCCGTCTTGGACTTCGGTTCTGACGTCATATCTGGTGTCATATCTGGTGTCTGCTTGTCCCGCATCCTCTCCTGATGCTGATTCTTGGGTTTCCATAACCCGCATGGCTGCCGATCCTGCTCTCTTGGATGACGTAATCTGACTGTTATTCATCCTCAGCTTTGGACAGTCCTTCCTCACGTGAGTCAACTCTCCACAATGATAACATCCTCTACCATGAGTCGCTTTATTCCTACAATTCTGTGTATAGTGACCAGGTTTCCTACAAATGTGACAAATGATCTCTTCCTTCTTGGAAATGGAAGGCTTGTTTTGCTCCTGAGTGATGCCTTGTCTCGCTCGGTCGCTCAGCTGTCTCGCTCGGTCGCTCAGCTGTCTCTTGCGGGCCGTGAGGAACAGTTCAGCGGACCTCGCCACTTCCTCAAGGTCAGCTAGTCTCCTTTCCCGCAGGTATGTAGACAAATCAGCCGGACTTGAATCTAAGAATTGTTCTTTCACAAACAGGTCCCTGAGAGCCTCATATGTCTGTGGTGCTTCCGCCAGTTTCATCCATCGTTCTAAGTATGTCTTGAGGCGGACGATGAACATGCTGGGGTTTTCTCCCTCTTCTGGTGAACAAGTGCGGAAACGTTGCCTATATCCGTCTTCTGTCAGGTTATATCTCTTTTGCAGGACTTCCTTGACACGATCATATTCTGTGGCCTCGGTCTCTGAAAGACGACAAAACGCTTCTAACGCTCTTCCTGTCAGCAGTGCTGATAATGGTGTGCACCAGCTTTCCTTGGGCCATCCACTTGTGGTAGCGAATCGCTCAAACCGAAGTAGCCAAGAATCTAGGTCATCCTTTCTGTCCACAAAAGCCGGTAATTTAGGCATCTTGAATTTAGAATGCTCTCCTTCATGGACCGATCTTGTGCTGCCTGATGTAAGGTTGTGTTCACTTTGCTGACTTGCCTGTGCTTGTATCCTTGCCAACTCTAACTGTGTCCTCATTTCCTCCATCTTTAGTTCTTTCTCAGCTTGAAGTTTAGCTTCTCGCTCTTCCTTTTCAGCTTGAAGTTTAGCTTCTCGCTCTTCCTTTTCCTTCTCAGCTTGTAGTTTGCGCAATTTATCCATTTGCTCAATAATAAAATTTTTCTTTTCATCTCCTCGTAACAGCAATTCCTCGGCAATTTCTTTAATTTCCTGAATGGACGACATTATGAAGCTTTAACAGCTGAGGGTGCTATTACTGCTATATAAAGAAAGAGACGCTTCGAATACTGGCGCAAAAACACACGGCACGGTTTACGCAGAACACACTGCTAATCTTGAGCGACTCTAGATCTAACTTTAGATCTGATGAATGAAGCAAGCAAAGCGCGTGTACCAGATATTAGCCGACGAAGGTTGGTAATCTAGATCTAGTTCTACGCTAGACTAATCTAGATCTCTAGATCTATAATTCTCCGATGCGACGAACTTGTAGATTCTATCCCGGACGAGCCCCCAGTGTAACAGATTTGGTAGTGATGATGGTGATCTGTTAGGCTGTTTGTCTAGGGGTCTTAAAAATATAAGCAGCCAATCACACGACTCGTCCGTAGAAAATAAGGCCGAAGTCCGCAAGTAACAATTGCAAACTGTTTAATCCAACAATAAGAGCTATACTTTACAATATCGGTAGGTCGACTCATCAATCATTACTGGAGATTCAAAGTTTTACTCTGGAGACAATGTTGACTAGCAAATATAATTTAGATTCTTATTTATACAAAATCTCGTCGAATCATCCAGAAAAAGAATTACATAAATCATAAGAGAACATTCTGGGTACACATCATTAGCAACCAATCAAAACAAAGGTAAACAAGGGGCGACGAGGTCATTACTATGCTAGAACTAAGTCGGAGAATCGAGAAGAATCTAGACCATACAAGTGCGGGCTGTGTTCAATAAACAAAACTAAATTCTTAGGCTCGAAATACAAACGTTATGCAACCAAACAAGATAATGTACATAGATCTAGCCGATCCGCTACCCAAAAGTTACGCACCAAAAAAGGGTGAGTAAATGAATAGATCAACTTATAGTACAATGCGTTACAGATACAGACCTTAAAATTGATGGACACTAACATATTACATTTTATTTTGAGAATTTTCTTACATTCTTATAAGATTGGCATCAGCAAATTGAGTCGGACAGATGAAGAACAGGAGTCATGTATCGCAGACAGCCAAGTTTTGCATGTCTCATTGTGAACGCCACAAATTTAATTATCTAAGTTCTAGAAACTTACAGGCAGTAGATAGCAGTTCAAAAACCTTACAATTGTCACCTAATTAGGCGGTGGATTACAGTTCAAAAACCTTACAATTGTCACCTAATTAGGCAGTGGATAAGTGCTTGAAACCTGTACAACTGTCACCTAATTAGGTAGTGGAGAACTAATTCAAAAGCCTTACGATTGTCACCTAATTAGGCAGTGGATAACAGTTCAAAAACCTTACGATTGTTTGTCACCTAATTAGGCAGTTGATAACAGTTCAAAAACCTTACGATTGTTTGTCACCTAATTAGGCAGTGGATAACAGTTCACAAACCTTACAACTGTCACCTATTTAGGCAGTAGGTAACTAATTCAAAAGCCTTACGATTGTCACCTAATTAGGGCAATCAGATAACTGTTCTAAGCACCTGCGAATTTTCATTGTATCAGCGATGAATAACTGTTCTAAAATCTTACCGTTTTATTTTGATAGCAGTGGACAACATCGTTCTGAAAACTTACACCGAGTTTACAGTTTCATTGAATCAGCGAAGAACAGCTGTTCTAAAACCTTACAATTTTCATTTAACCAGCAGTGGATAACTGTTCTTAAACCTTACAATTTTTTTTTACCTAGGCAAAAGGATAACGGTTATGCAACCCTACATTCTTCATCATTCCGTAAGTCTTGAGTGACTGAACCGAGATCAAAGACAGGAGAAAAGTTACCTTAAAATGTGTTACCATTTCTTGTTTGACTGGAAATATCCCAGTGTGATGTACCCGCGCCGCTGCCTTCGAGTAATTTAGTCTCTGAGGACCCCCCCCCCCCCCCCCTCCCTGCCATTTGGTTACATCTTGAGACAACAGACGTTGCTCTCGCGCCCCCCCCCCCCCCCCCCCCGTGATAACTTTCAGTTTAACAGAAAATCGTGACTGTAATCAACGGGCACAACGCTCTCACGACCACTCGTGTCTTTGAAAGGCGTGGGTTCAAAATCTCAATACAAAGGCGACCTGAGTTCTGAAGTCACTTTCCTCTGTCCCTGTTGTACTTGTCTAAAGATTTATTCGAATAAAATCAGAACGATCTTTGCTCGCAATACGGGAAAGAAGGAAACGTGTATGTATAAATCTGCTTGATAAACAAGTCGTTCCTACTGGAATGTCTCAAAGATTCCCATGAGGACCCTCACAGCGGGATACGCGGGACTTCGCCAGTCACATTGCTCACTCTGGACCAAGAAATAAAAAAACAACAAGACGGTCCTGTCGGGTAATCGAACCTTGGATATGTTAATAGAGGCCGTTTCGCCCCGCCTACTGAGCTAGCTCGCTTGTGATCACTTACTCTTGGTTTAATTAAATTAAATTGAAATTCATTCACTGATGGGCTTAACCTGGTTTGGGACTGACAATAATGGAATAATAACAACAGCAACTACAACATAAACAAAATTGACAACAGTCACAATTGAAACAGCAACAGCAATAACAACAACGGCAGCGACAAAAGCAAAAAAAAAAACCCAGCAAAAAAAAACAAAAACAAACACACACAATCACAGCAACACCACACACCATCAACAACACAAAGGCATGCAGATCAAAACTTAATTAAGGCCTCTGTCTCTTCAGAAACAACAACTAAAATGTTTCCATTAAGCAAAAAAAACAAAAAACAAACAAACAAAAAAACTTTTAAAAGGCAAAAATCAAAGAAGAAAGTATAGGGCTGTTATTTTCTATTTCACTTTCGCCTTTTCAATTGTCTAATGGTCAAAGACTTCACACTTTTAATCTCTCAAGGTAGCGCTAAAATCGATACTTCATGAATTGTCACTTAACTCTTTTGTTCTTGGAAAACACGTTGTTTAAAAAATGGTTAAAATAAAACCTGTTAAGTGAATCGTACACCCCCCCCCCTCCCATTCCTACACACACACATACGCACACGCGGGACTGGGGGAGGAAAGGAAAGAGGGGGGAGGGGGGTGGTTTTAGTGGGAGGGGATTGGGCTTTTTTCAGGAGGTCCTCAATTCGATCCTATAGTCGGACTGATAAATTCTGTCGGATTTCGTCCAATACTAGTTGGACCCATGTCCGCATGACGCCACAGGCTGAGACTAGACTCCTACTATCCCCGCTCTGTGTCCTATAGTCGGACTGATAAATTCTGTCGGATTTCGTCCAATACTAGTTGGACCCATGTCCGCATGACGCCACAGGCTGAGACTAGACTCCTACTATCCCCGCTCTGTGTCTGCGAGGCAATATGTAAAGATCATTGCTAGTCCTGGGCCATTTCATGGTTTTCTTGATGGTATATTTTACTAAAATTTACTCAAGGATGAATACAAGACTATCATGATCAGCCTAGGTGCTGACGGACATGAGGGCGGCACTGACAAACCAAAAGCCCTATACAAGAGTTGAAACTGGATAACTGACATCTATAACTTGGCAAACAATAGTTGGTTAACAACAAAGCATGCTTATTATGACTTTATATCGATTACTAATTCTCTGTTTTACCTTGCTCGTGGATCGTTAACACGTCATGCGTCATGCTCTCTTAGCTTAGACATGTAACTTAAACACATTATGCTCTTTTACCTTAGGCATGGAACGTAAACACATTATGCTCTTTTACCTTAGGCATGGAACTTAAACACATTATGCTCTTTTACCTTAGACATGTAACTTAAACACATTATGCTCTTTTACCTTAGGCATGGAACTTAAACACACTCAGCTCTTTTACCTTAGGCATGGAACGTAAACACATTATGCTCTTTTACCTTAGGCATGGAACGTAAACACATTATGCTCTTTTACCTTAGGTATGGAACGTAAACACATTATGCTCTTTTACCTTAGGCATGGAACATAAACACATCATGCTTTTTACCTCAACTACGGAAGTTTAACATCTCAGTCTTTCTTGCCTCAGCCATGGAACTTTAACAGGCCATGCTTTGTTACCTTAGGCATGGTTTAGTCTTGGGGCCTATAGAGTGCAGATGTTGGACGCGAAGCAACAACACACTACCTTAGACATGAAACTTTAACACGCCAAATTTTCTTACCTTAGACATGAAACTTTAACACGCCAAATTTTCTTACCTTAGACATGAAACTTTAACACGCCAAATTTTCTTACCTTAGACATGAAACTTTAACACGCCAAATTTTCTTACCTTAGGCATGGAACTTACAATTCTTTGTACACCCCCCCCCCTTTCCAGTCCCGTTGAAGGCGCGGCAGATCCACAAGCGGCAGCACCACGACCCCTGGAACCTCTGCCCTCGAGAGATGAACAGCGTAAGCTAGACCTGTGCTCTTCTGTAGTAAAAAATCTATTGCCACTTATAATAGACCTGTGCTCTTCTGTAGTAAAAAATCTATTGCCACTTATAATAGACCTGTGCTCTTCTGTAGTAAAAAATCTATTGCCACTTATAATAGACCTGTGCTCTTCTGTAGTAAAAAATCTATTGCCACTTATAATAGACCTGTGCTCTTCTGTAGTAAAAAATCTATTGCCACTTATAATAGACCTGTGCTGTTCTGTAGTAAAAAATCTATTGCCACTTATAATAGACCTGTGTGTTCTGTAGTAAAAAAATCTATTGCCACTTATAATAGACCTGTGCTGTTCTGTAGTAAAAAATCTATTGCCACTTATAATAGACCTGTGTGTTCTGTAGTAAAAAAATCTATTGCCACTTATAATAGACCTGTGTGTTCTGTAGTAAAAAAATCTATTGCCACTTATAATAGACCTGTGCTGTTCTGTAGTAAAAAAATCTATTGCCACTTATAATAGACCTGTGTGGTTCTGTAGTAAACAAAATCTAATGCCACTTATAATAGACCTGTGGTGGTCTCACCATTTGGTAGATTTCGGTGGACTTTGTCTTTACTTGCTTTCTCTGGTTAATCCATCTAACGCTTTATTTGTATTATATGGCTATTCCATAAGTATAGTGATACATTATGGAATAGAACTGTTGAGTTATGTGGTAAAACACCTAATGTAACGTAAGATTGAGTGGTTTTGTTCTGTGGGAAAATATGTAATACAACGTATAAAAAGAACTGTTTTTTATGGCTATTCCGTAAAGGATAAACCAGCACATGGCATAGAACGGTTGTGTTCTGTGGTAAAAGCTTCCAGTGCTACGTGTAGCAGAATGTTGTATTATGTGGTTTAAAAATATCTCTCCTGCCTCGTGCAGTAGAACTGTTGTGTTCTATGGTAAATAGCGACTCATAGAACTGTTGTGTTCTATGGTAANTGGCGACTCAATAGAACTGTTGTGTTCTATGGTAAATAGCGACTCAATAGAACTGTTGTGTTCTATGGTAAATGGCGACTCAATAGAACTGGTGTGTTCTATGGTAAATAGCGACTCAATAGAACTGTTGTGTTCTATGGTAACTGGCGACTCAATAGAACTGTTGTGTTCTATGGTAAATGGCGACTCAATAGAACTGTTGTGTTCTATGGTAAATGGCGACTCAATAGAACTGTTGTGTTCTATGGTAAATGGCGACTCAATAGAACTGTTGTGTTCTATGGTAAATGGCGACTCAATAGAACTGTTGTGTTCTATGGTAAATGGTGACTCAATAGAACTGGTGTGTTCTATGGTAAATGGCGACTCAATAGAACTATTGTGTTCTATGGTAAATGGCGACTCAATAGAACTGGTGTGTTCTGTGGTTTGCACTTACATGCCACATTATAAAGAAAGTTTTGTGGTCCGTGGTTAAAATTTCTTGTGCCACGTGTAATAAAACTGCTGTGTTCTGTGGTAACACGTCTAACGCCGCGCACAATAGAACTGTTACGTTCTGTGGTAACACGTCTAACGCCGCGCACAATAGAACTGTTACGTTCTGTGGTAACATGTCTAACGCCGCGCACAATAGAACTGTTACGTTATGTGGTGTGGTAACACGTCTAACGCCGCGCACAATAGAACTGTTACGTTCTGTGGTAACACGTCTAACGCCGCGCACAATAGAACTGTTACGTTCTGTGGTAACACGTCTAACGCCGCGCACAATAGAACTGTTACGTTCTGTGGTAACACGTCTAACGCCGCGCACAATAGAACTGTTACGTTCTTTGGCTAATACATCTAGCGCTATCCCAGAATATGTGTTTTATGTCTATACCTTATAGGGATATACCATAGAACTGTTGTGTTTTGAGATATCTAATGCCACATTATATAGGACTGTTGTGTTATGTGGCACAATATTTCTGTTGTGTTTTGTGGTCATAACAATTGAATGTTTATTATTATTATTATTATTATAATAATATTATTTTCATTTATCAACTCTCATTACTATTCATTGAAAGGGTGTGAGCATTTGTTTATAAATCTTAGCTAGTTTCTTTTGAAAAACCTGAATAAAGACTATCTTTCTCTATTGAACTTTATACTCTTTAAACTTGAAATAGCTCTAACTAGTTTTGGAGTGGGGAAAGTGCAAAACGTATAGTGTGCATTATTTATAAAGGTTTTTGGGAATAGCAGTCTAATCCTGTAGCCATTTTCGCGTCAGGACTGGCTTTAAATTACAAATATAAATGACAGCAAAGCAAATCTTAAACATTATATAGCTGAAACATGGCTTGAATATAAAGAACCTTTGCATATCTTGCAGGCATTGCAGACGAATCATTGCTTTGAAAGTCTGTTCATCATCATCATCATCATCATCATCATCATCATCATCATCATCATCATCATCATCATCATCATCATCATCCTTATCATCATTCTTATCATTTTTACTACATCCCCAGGGGGACTGTTTCTACGTGTACCTCAAAGTGTACGCCCAGCTCAGACAAAATGGCTCCCAGCAAGGTCCGGACAGGATAATGGTTGGCAAGCGGAGCCAGGCCGAGTCCATGTGGTCAGCCAGGTCCCACCGAACGGGCCGGCCCCAGGTGCGTGACCTGTCGGACTTCCCGGGCTTGCTGGACTCGCTGGTGCGAGGTCAAGTCTAGAGAGCGAGCTAGAACTGTACAAGTGCCAGCGACCCGTCGATCTTGCTACGCCATTGTAAACTCAGAACCTTTGGACTAAGTATGTCGATCATCTCGTCAAATGTCTGCCTTATTCTAATAAATTTAAAGATCTACTTTTTGTGATGTCTTGTGTTGTCTAACAAAACATTAATGTTGAATAAAACAAGACAGACGAATGTTTATCAGAGACCAGCCATGCTTTATTCTTATTAACTCTTTCGTTTCATTTCTACTTTTGCTATTCTTTTTTTTTTTAAAGTTACATTGTTTTTATCGAACATAATACAGTATTCGATTATGTATGAATACTACAATCCTCCTCAACTTGGATTTAAAATGTTCCTGAATGTAAACAAGTCCAAAGTTTATACTGTAGTCTGTTTTACATTTTAAAATTAAATCAAAATAATGTTCTTGATTAGCAGTTCAAATGTTCTGTAAAGGTACTTTTGATTTTTCAGGAACTCGTATCAGTATTGATTGGTCTGAGCAAGTAATACATGTAATGGTAGAAGACTCTTATATTTGTTTAACATTGTAAACTTGAAAGAGAATTATTTAAATAATTTACATAACCAAATACTTAACTCAAGTTAAACATACATAACACTAAGCATAACATTTCTGCTTATTCTTCATAGGTTTAAATGATTACATATACATATAGACAGTAAGACTAACTATAACACTGATGTTAATTATTAAAATTATAAACGTATTAACTAAATAACTGTAGAGCCTATGTGGTCTCAATACAGGGGAGGGAGCAATTATTACCAAGTGGATCCCATTGGTACTTACACAGATAATCAAATATTTAAACTAACTTTATCTAAACTAAATAACCCTAGAGCCTACGTGGACTCAATCCAGGGGAGGGAGTTCTTATTACACTGATTTCACCTGGTCCTTATACAGATAATCAAACATTTACACTAACTTTATCTAAACTAAATAACTCTAGAGCCGACGTGGACTCAATCCAGGGGAGGGAATTAATATTACCCTGATTTCACCTGGTCCTTACACAAATCAAACATGGAAGGAAACACAAACTTAATGAGTTAAGCAGATAATCTTTCAAATATCTTGGCTGCCTCCGAGCTCTTGGGGGTCTTGTTCTGGTATGGATTGGACCTCCAATATGTCGATGTTCACTTTCAGTCGATGGAACTTGGTCTGGGGACGACGTCACTTGTGGCTCAAGATGAAATTCCTCTAAGCCATCTTCCTCTTCCGTCTCTTCTTCAGACTGCTTCTGTGGTCCAAGAACTGGTTTGAAATGTGATGAGTTACGGCATATGGTTCTGTCGGCGTTCTCAGCAGTCACCATACTTCCCTTCTTTTTGATGACTGTGTATGGTTTTGGGTCAAACGCTGGCGTGATCTTATCCTTCTTTGGTTGTTTGACCAAAACTGTATCACCAAATGTCAGTGATGATTGTTGAGTATGGCGATGGTGATCTGCATACTTCTTGATTTTCAGCTTGGCAGCTGCATCATTTGTTTGCATGTGTTTATGCAACAAGGTTGTCTCTTTGCGACGTTTAGTTTTCATATCTCTTCCAGTAAGAGTAATTTTCTGTATAGAGGGAGGGAGAGAATTCTCACCCTCTCTCCGGGTTTAACGTCTCCTAGGTTCCCCTGGGGGATCCTATACGGCGAGTTTCCAGTGAGAGATCTGAAAGGGCTGATTTTGTAGTTGAATGTGGAGTTGCTCTGTAACTGCGTAGAAATTCTGGCATCTTGTCTTGCCATGTTGAATTAGAACAACCCTCCACATTTGCAGCTCTGATGAAATTGTTCAACGTGGCCATAAAGCACTAAATTTCTCTGTTTGCTTCAGGCCAAATAGCTGTGATTTTCCTATGCTGGAAACCTAAATGTTCAGCAAAACTTGAAAATTCTCCGCTAGAAAATAGCGGGCCACTGTCGCATTGTCAGGAATTCCTTGGCGGGAAAATATTTGATCCAATTTGTTGATGACAGTTTTTGCACATGCAGATTTCAGTATTTCAACTTCAGGAAATCTGGAGTAATCAGCATATTAGTATCATAATATATTGTCATAAAGGAAAAGAGCCAGTAAAATAAATCGAAATCTGTGACCATGGTCGTTCTGATAGCTTGGACATCTGCAACGGCTCTCGCTGTGTATCTCTGTTGTTGGTCGACAAACATGGAATACATGATTTTACTATAGTTTCAACTAATTTGTCTATATTCAGAAACCAAACTTTTTCTCTGACTAATTGTTTTGTCTTAACAATTTCCCTGGTGCGATGAATGAGCAAGATCATTAACTCTCTTGCGTCAAGTACTGGGAATAACAATACGATGGTCTCTCAGTATAACACCATCATACACCGAAAGTTCATTTTTGAAGTTTGAGTAGTCCTTGAGTTCGATTTTGTTGGTCCACGACTCAGATTCAATTGCTTGTTTTACATTCTGCAATATGGGATCTTTTATTGTTTCTGTTTTGACCTCGTCAAAAGTCATGGCTTTCGGAACTGCGTTTTTGGCAACATAGTTGATGTACCTCTCAGCAGCATTGTCGTTCCTTGGTTTTTCAGCTGGGTTTCTGCTGATATAATCAGCTGGATTGAGATCATCTTTCCCAGGCGAATACTTTAGTGTAAAAGTGTATGGCAGTAAGCGTAAACGCCATCTTTCAATTCGTGCAGTAGATACTTTTCTACTGTGTACAATGCCAAGTAATGGCTTATGATCCGTGATAACTGAAAATGTTGATCCATAATTGTATAAATGAAAATGTTCAACTCCAAACACGACTGCTAACATTTCTCTATCGGTATGTGGATATCTCTGCTCAGAAGGGGTTAGAGCTCTGCTGGCATAACAAATAACTTTGTTCTCTTGAGTATGACCCACAGTACTTGCATCTACGATGATTGTAGTTTCTTTTGATGGCTCACAGTATGCCATAACATGACCAGCTAGTGCAGTTTTCAGTGTGTCAAAAGCGCCTTGCTGTTTTGATGTCCAATTGAAGGGAGCATTTTTCTTTAGTAAGTGTCTGAGTAGCTCCGTAATTGTTGAATAGGCTGGTATAAAACGCGGCACATACTGAGCCATTCCAAGAAAAGAACGAAGTTCTCTTGAGGGGGTGTGCTTCTGAGATTGTCTTCATTTTTTCCCCTGCTGGCGAAAAACCCTCCTTGCCAAAAACGTGAGTCAGTTGTTTCACTGAAAAAAACAACACATTTCTTCCCATTTAAGGTGATACCAAATTCTTCCAGTTTCTGTAGTGTGTCGTTTAGAGCAGTATCATGCTCTTCTTGTGTTTATCCATGGACGATTATGTCATCTGTTAAATTCTGAGCTTTGTCCACGTCTCCAATAATTTCAGAAATTGTCTTCTGATGAAGTTCAGGTGCTGCATTTATGCCAAACGCAAGTCTCTTGTATCTTTTAAGTCCTTTGTGTGTTGTAAATGTTGTTATAGCTCTACTTTTCTCACTTATTTCCAGTTGATGGAAGACAGAGGTTAAGTCTAACTTACTGAAGACTGTAGAACTATTGAAGCCCTTGATTAAATCATCCAGAGTAGGCATTGGATGCTTCTCTCGTTTGATTGCCTTGCTGGCTTCTCTCATATCTACACAAAGTCTGACTTCACCGTTTTTCTTTGGCACACCAACTACTGGGCGAGTCCAGGGTGTGGAACTTCAACTTGTAGGACCGTCTGTTGTCGGGGAAGTGGAGGGGTGGTGTAATTTTTGTTTGGGATGAAGCGAAGAGCTGTCGCATAATTTAATGTCTCGTTGCTCGGGTTGGAACCTCCTCACAGTGGTCTTAGTCTGGGAGGAGACTGACAGTAATCATCTAAGGCTTAAATCTCGCGCCTTCATCTAATATTAATGAACGACGCTACTTACTAAAACATAGCGGCGCCATGGAACTCCGAAACGAACGATACAATAGTGTGGAAACTACCAGCGAGCTATCGCCCTGTGCATGGGACTCCTGTGGGCGGCGGTTGTGAGGATGAAATCCGCCAAGCCGACCGAGTAGGTATGTCCGTATGACGCCGGTAGAGAGTCAGAGGTGTAGGTGATTGTGTGATATTAAATGTCCAACATAACCACTATATAAGCTGTATTGTGGACGGGGCCCAAGACTGACAATTGTACGTGTTGTCACAAACGAGACAGGGCAGGGAAACCTGAACTCCTGTCTCAGTCGGTCAGATTAAACTGACACCGACCAATCAGTAGTGGACGAAATCTGACGAATATATTTTTGACCCATCGTGGGATTCTAATGACCGTAGACCTTCCGATCTGGATACCAACGCTCTACCATTTGAGTCAGTTCTCATGAGGTGTACGTGGCTGTCTTGGTAACGTCCTTTGCCGGGGTATTAAACTTGTTTGACACAAATGGAATGCTGGGGCCATCGTTTTTTTGTTTGTTTTTGTTCGTTAATTGGTTTGCATTCAGTGCCTCTTTTACGTAGTCAAAAACACGACTTACTTTGTACGTCGAAGCATCGTGGAGGATGGTGAAATTGGCGGATTTGAGGACGTACAATGTACATGGGCTAGGCATGTTGTCACGAAAAATCAGACTACGGCGTACGTCGAATGTCACGCAGGGCTTACGAAGCTCTACTGTATCAAGGGAGACAACTCGAGTATGCTTTCTTCTAAATTAGAAAATTGGATTACATTACTTAAATCAAAATTCTAGATCAGTGCACATCAATGAAGAACATGAAATTGCACAATGATAATGAGAAATTCACAACTTCAAAACGGGGTATAAGAGTAGGGAAATACGGTATATTTTATCCTATCCTAGGCAGCTAAGGAAAATTCTAGTGTGGCTTGGTGTACTGGTGTTGTGCTTTAATGTAAACTAGATGGGGCTCTAGCTCTATACTTAGGATTTTTTCCAAGAGAGGAGGATTAAAGCCTACAAAGAAAATAATATATAATTTTTGTAAATGTATATCTTGGTCTAAAATATATTCTTTTAGAGTCAGGATGCACAAAAAAAACAACAACAAAAAAAACAACGACAAGATAATGAAATTGGTGATCACCCTGTTTTTCCTTTGATTATACATTTGTCTGGAAATGAAAAAAAAAAAGATCCAACATCTTGAATTGATTACAAAAAGTTTACTGATTGGTCTAAGAAAGATTTTTTACATAATGGCAACTATTTCTTGCCTTTTTTCATCTAACAGGAAAGAAATATCTCCGACTCACAAATTCATAAGCAAACATTGCACAGCACTCTCATTCTTTTTATCTTTGGTCAGTAAAAGCAAATTTCTCTCATAGTTTAAAATTTTCTAGGTTTTAAATGAAGTTCCTATTTTGCGACGAGACCCCATGGCTGAATCTGGTGGACGTGGCTGATCACATTATATTGACACTGGCCCAAACATTGGGAAAATAAGGCGGCCTTAGCAGTGATAAAACCCGCAAACTTCAGACAGACAGCAATATGTAGTGACTCGAAATGTCCAAAATAATTAAATTTCGATAAAACAAAAACAACAAGAAGAACAATAACTAAAAGAGCGATCACAGCAACATTGATGGATGTAAATATTGAAACAGATCAAGTAATGCAACATTTTTTATTAACATTAAATAAAACATATGCAGAAATATATCTATACAGGAAAAAAGTAATATACAAAAATGATAATTACGATGATGTTCATGATAATGATGATGATGATGATGATGATGATGATGATGATGATGATGATGATGATGATGATGATGATGATGATGATGATGATGATGATAATAATAATAATAATAATAATAATAATATTGATAATTAAAATTATAAAAACAATGTACCATCAAACTAAAAGGATCTTTTCTTCAGACTCCATAACAAAAGGTACATTTACACTTTTCACACAATGTGCAAACGTTTTCAATTTTCAAACAAATTAATAGTTCAAAACCTTTGGATGCAAATGTTTTGGACTCAATGCATTATAAAACAATTTTTATCAAACGTACCAATCAATATATTCGAGTAAAAACCACTTTTGCCCAAGGTAGCCCAAAAATCGTATGGACGGAAAAATGTATGTCAAATGTCACTAAAAATGTCTACGTCACTTACAATTTTTAAGTCCCAGCAAAGAGCACTCAAAATTGAGTTTTGGCAAAAAATCACAACTAAGATGTATTTTGTTTGAGCCAACGTTTCATTTATCAACACAATACTTACAGCAAAAATGAGACAGGAACATAAACTAGTTTGATAGCGTAATGTATCAAACATCAGAAACCTTATCTAATTGTGGACTTTTCTCTGAGACTGGGTTCTCACCAAAATTTTTTTTTTACTTTGAGAAGTATAAGGATATCATATCTGATAAAATCCATTTGCAACAAAAAATTGTTTTAGATATATATAAATTAGGTAAAATGTTCTTCAAATTATATTCCTCCTTAGAGTTCTGATACAAAATGATTAAAAAAAAAATAACTACATGTTAGAGTCATGAATCTCACATCTCAATGTTTGATTAACTTAGTTGTTTACAATGAGATAAGAACTTTTGATATCCCATGATGAAATATCCTTAAGGCTTTTAATAGTTGAGTGATAATGTTTAAAATTCAAGACTACACATATTCTTAATCATATGAAAAGAATTCTCCTTCCATTATCTGAAAAAATCTTCTTTATTAGTTATTTCCCAATAAGTTCATATTTTACGCAACCAAAAGCATTACCTCATATTATTTATTAAAAAAACTTGATGACAATTTTCAGACTTAATACGCTGCTTAAATTAACAACAGTAGGAAATAAAAAAAAATAGTTTGAACTAACGCCAGAGCAACTCAAAACATTCATAACTGAAATTTGAAGACTTCGTTGGGGTCTAGGTACTCTCCGAAGTACTTTGTTGGGAGGTCGCGGTTAGGCAATTTTCTTACTGGCTTTTTCTTTTGCAGGTCTGACTTAAACAGGTTTTTAGGGTGAGCATTGGTATGGCGCCTGGAATTAACAAAAGAAAAGGAAAAAAAAGAATCAATTAAGGACAAGTTTAGTGTGAAACAAAACACATAATAAGGAGAAAAGAAGTCAATGGCGCCTTAGAAGATTGTATTGGAAAATCTGTTTTCAAAGGTGTTGCATGTACTTCATACAAGATTTTCCTGTCAGCCTCCAATAAAATTTCAAGTTGTGTTAGCAATGATAGTTAATGATATTCTAGGAAAAGATATGCTATTGAGATAAATATATAGCCATTAATGGTTCAACGATTACCAGTAAAAAGATTGTTGTAGATATTTAAAAGTAGAAAATAAGAAACAGAGTGAATTATATACAATATATGAACAATATACAGAAAATCAGAAAAGCAACGAAAACAATACTAGTGATTAGCACCAGCTTGAAATTTGATAATGAACTTACTGGGCGGGGGCTCCCAGTAATGAAGACATTGGTGTCCTGAAAAATAAAGTAGAAAACGCTACCTTAGTTTTTAAAATTTTGTTTTGTTTATGTGCCTTTTTTGTAGTGAGATTCTTTTTTCACAAATAGTCAACTAAATAGTTGTGTAGAAAATCGATTTGTATACACAACCTCAACCATGGAAAAAAAACACACAATAAATGAACAAGAAATTGTGTTTTGTTTTTATAAGCATCACCCAGAACAAGATTTTGCAAAGAAAAAAGAGAAAAGTTTAAAACTTCTGCAGGCAATACTAAAAATGCTGTGTACTACTACAACTTTTTTTTATTATAGAATGATTCATTCATCAATTTTAATGTCTTTAGTTTTATCAACACCAACTTCATAACTAATCTCTTTCCCTACATTGTTCTATATCCAGCATCATAATAGCAACTGTTATGTTTCACAAATGTCAAGGCATTTGATAAAATAAAGATTAATAAATAACCTCCATTTCTTTTTAGCAACTAAAGCCAAAAGAAACATGATAGGAATGGACAAAAAATATAACAATACATAAAGAAAGCATTAAAAGTTTAACAGTTAGAAGAAATAAAAAAAATGTGTTTTGTCTATACCACATCAAGCTGCAACACTTAACAATGTTCTTTGGTCGAATCATATAGGGGGACAAATTCCAAGACGCAAAGACACAAAACCTGACAAAATTGTTCAAGTCCTGCTATACAGAGACAGAGCTGTCCCACCAGGTCTTCTGTCTCAGATGGTCACACTGACACCGACTCAACCAGTGAGGAATGATTGGTTGACCTGATAGTGGCAAGGAAACCGCCATGGCTGATTTTGAAAAGTTTATGAGATTTTATCAAGTAAACTAAAAAGAATCAGACTTGATACCCACAGAACTCAATCCTCCTATACACAGATGGTTCAGTCTTTAGAGGTATATTAAATGTTGGCTATGGTTCAATCACGCAATTACCAGAGGGCACCTGTAAAGACCTATCTAATACATGTGGGGAAATTCGTCCAAAATTTGAGCCAGAATCTGTAGCAATAGAAGCTTTACTCCACTATCTATCAAACCTATTTTTAATCAAGCCTGGAAAATTAACTGACATTGTTTTCTCTGATGCTAAATCTGTCTTGCAAGTTGTTGAAACCGTGTTGAAAGCCTTACTATTACAAACTTCCTCACTGCCCATTTTGTCAAAATCACACTACAATGGATACTAGGACATATAAACATTCCAGGGAATGAAAGAGCAGACAAATTAGATAAACAAGGACAACATAGCCCCAAATCCCCCAACCAACATCCATGACTACAGCAAAAGAGATTATAAGAAAGAACAACAAAGAGGAATGGCTAAATGAGTGGGCTCTGTAAAAGACCTTAAGATCTGTCTTTAAACACACGCCAAACCTAACACAAAAGACAGCATTAAATTTCTGAAACGTCCCGAACAGGCGACAATATATCGGATTCGAACTCAGCATATTCCACTAAACTACTACATCATTTGCTTTCAAGCCCAAAAGGAACCTTTCCGCTCTCTCTGCCCCCAAACACATGAAAAGTGGAACATTTCTTATTAAACTGTCCTAAACTACAAGACCTCCGCACACAATTTCTTCCACCCAACCCTACTTTTGAAACACATTATTTTGTGGAAAAGACCAACTGGAAAGGACATAATTATGCTTTCTTCATCATGGCATCAGGTTGAAGGGTGCAGGCTCAAGTGGCTGTGAAGTTAAACTAAGTCTCAGATGGTCACATTGTACTGACACAGACCCGACCTGATAGTGGCAAGGAAACCGCCGTGTCTGGTTTGGAGACGTATGCTCCCTCATTAAGCCACCTTGTCCTTCTCTACAAAGTTTTTAGACTTTACCGTAAGGGGTGGTGCTGGGAGGACCACCTTTTGCTGTTGACGCAAATCTTTCAAACTTCAATAAAATAATTGTAACATCTTATTGTATTTTTCAAAATCAAACCACTAAAATGAGGCAAGGCAGGGGTAAAAAGAAATTGAAGGGAATATCGTGTGTATGTCCATACGCTACCTGAGCACAGGCAGGGGAGAGGTGTAGGCGATCGAGCCGGCGGTCGTGATGCTTCGCTCCACTGGAGCAGGGGCGTGGGCGCGCTCGTACTCCTCCTTCTTAAACTTGGCAAAACAGATCGGACAGGTCAGCTCGTTCTTCACTGGGGACAAACACGTAGGCTCATGTACAACAAACACGTAGGCTCATGTACAGCCCAAACACGTAGGCTCATGTACAACAAACACGTAGGCTCATGTACAACAAACACGTAGGCTCATGTACAACAAACACGTAGGCTCATGTACAGCCCAAACACGTAGGCTCATGTACAGCCCAAACACGTAGGCTCATGTACAGCCCAAACACGTAGGCTCATGTACAACAAACACGTAGGCTCATGTACAACAAACACATAGGCTCATGTACAGCCCAAACACATAGGCTCATGTACAGCCCAAACACGTAGGCTCATGTACAGCCCAAACACGTAGGCTCAAGTACAGCCCAAACACGTAGGCTCATGTACAACAAACACGTAGGCTCAAGTACAGAGTATGGGGATGGGTATCAGGTTGAAGGGCTAAACGATAAAAACAGGGGATGACACACACACACACACACAAACACACAAAAATCCCATAACTGTTTCAATCTCTAATGCGTGAATAGGTTCACTTTTTTTATTTATCTTTTAACACACAATTATTGTGGTACACTGATTTATTGGTCACAGTTAAGTTCAATTTTTTTACTGACAAATAGTGTTTACAGTTCAATATAATATATTGTTGAAGCTCCATTTTTCCCCCTGACAAATATTGCTTACTGTTACAGTATTATACATTGTTTAAGTTTCCGGCATGAATCCTACAAGTCATTATCTTACTAAGATTTATCAATTTATGAAATATTATGGCAAAAAGTCTGCTCCTAACCTTTTCACACTGCATGATTTCAGGCTAAAATCTTGTTTTCACACTACTTTGGGGAAGTTTTAAAAATTTATGAAATGTAATTGGTCCAATTTTTAGTATTTCGAAATGGAAAGTGTACAGATTAAAACACAGAGATGCTAACACAAGAGCACGATGCCCACAGTATGTGAGCAGCATGATGGGAAAGGCTTAAGTGTAAGACAAAAGAAGCATTCTGGCATATCCGCATAAACAAAAGTTCTGCTATAACACTGATTATAAAAAAAGTTTGGCTGTAAAAAATATTTTATTTTGTGAGTATTTTGGCATCACATAGACAGCAAACTTCCTTGGTCTATCTATAATGATGTATGCAGCATGCATTTTCAAGGTGAAATAATGAAGACAACATTTCAATACCATAACTTTGGAGTATTTTAAAATATTTTACAGAGCAACATTCCAAAATTAAATGTTGGGGGGGGGGGGAATAAAAGATTTGCCTGAAAAAAGTACTTCTAAAATAACTGGAGAAAAAAAACAACCTCTTTTAATGATCTACATTAAAAAAACTACTATACAAATATAAAAATGTATTATAATATGGCGCTGGAAAACACCCTCCTTCTTTGAAAGATCAGAATGCAGACACTTGTTCCAGGCACTGAGAGGTTTTGTTGTTGTTGTAGCTTAATGTCCAATGTCAGCACTAATTAGGCTGTGAATGGGTCCAAAGACTAACACCTGACAATTATACATGCTACCACACAAGAGAAAGGGTCGGGAGACCTGGACTCTGCTCTTGTCTCTCGACCAGTGTTGGTCATTCCCTGCTGTACAGACAAATACATTTCTTGATCGATCATGGGATTTGAACCACGGACCTTCCAACCTGGAGATCAACGCACTATCATTTGAGCCAGTTCGGCCCCCCCCCCCCTAGGCATTGAAAGTTACACAAATTCTTATAATTATTTCCACATAAATATCAACTAACACATGTACAAATTTGCTGGAAGATTCTTGTGTGTTTGTAGGGAGGGATATTTAATCATTAGGAACATTTATTTGTCTGTCGATGATACATGTGATTTTAATATCCTTTTCATGGTTTTCTTTCTGTGAGTTGTGCATGTGCTTTTAAAGAACTCTTTCATGTTACTCTTAAAAGGTATATATGAACGATTTTTCATTTTGTTTTCCTCAATTGAGAGTGGGGGGTCTGAAAGACGCAATGAAAACTTAGGAAAATTTATTGTGTTTTTTAACCAAACTTATTTGTACATGTATCAGTCAAACAATTTGTTAAGCTTTAAATGATTTTTTGTGGAAGTACAAAACTCATAGAAAACAAAAAATGTAAAATACCAAATTATGTGCTGACAGTCAACCCCCCCCCCCCCCCCCCCCAAAAAAAAAAAAAAAAAAAAAAAACAAAAAAAAACCCAACAAAATAATTGCAAATAGAGAGAAACATGACAGGAAAAATGAACTCAAACCTGCAGTAATAGAGAAAACACTGACCAGCCTTTTCCATGAGTAGAGGATGCCCATTCTTTTTGGCGGTATCCAGTGGACTATCTCCGTTAAGATTGCGGACGGTCAAATCTGCATCGTGCTGTAGGCAGCAGTTGAAGCAGTCTGCTTTCCCTCCCTCTGCAGCGAAGTGGATCGGCGTGTTGCCATAGTCTGGAGATCACACGAAGAGAGGAGAGAGGCTGCAGTGGGACGTCGCTTAAACTGGTGATTCTGGAACCGATTTTCTCTGTATCTTTTTTTCTCAGACCTCAAAAGTGTTCAAGACTGATCAGATTATTTTTGCCCTACACTGAAGTAAACAACGTAATCGACCGTTATACTTAATACAAGGGACCTATATCTTTTTTGCAGGTTTGGCTGTGTATTTAGCATTTTAATGATGATTGTTCCAACACATTTTCCTGATTAGAGCTGATCATTTAAATTGAGAGTAATGTGCCCCATGAAAAAAACAAACTCTTTGGGTAAAGTAGTTACGAAAAAAACATCATGTAGGCCTACAAAGGACGCTTTTATTGCTACAGAAATCACTTGGATACTGAAACAAACAATCCGTAATAAGTTTTATCAGTTTTCATTAAATGATATGCCAGTCAATTATGAAAGTGATTAAAAATACCTTTTAATTTGTTAGATGACTACTAAGGAGAATCTTGCTAAATTCAAAGTGAAAAAAATTTAAGACCTTATTGATGATATGATTGATATTCAGTCAATGAAATAGGGAATAATTATATAATACTTGTGTAAAAAAAACCATTACAAAGATTATTGTATGCATTAAAATTATGAAGCAATGCAAGAATGGAGGGAGGTGAGGGAGAGAGGGTGGGAGAGAGAGAGAGAGAGAGAGAGAGAGAGAGAGAGA
>RQTK01000802.1:11750-77145 GCA_003991915.1 Elysia chlorotica | reverse complement strand
AGTAGTAGTAGTAGTAGTAGTAGTAGTAGTAGTAGTAGTAGTAGTAATATAAAAATGTATCCAAAAAGGAATCAAGAGCACAACACTTAAGAGCACACCTACTCAGTTGCTAAGGACCTAACAGTAAATGCAAGTAATAGGAATAATATAATAATAAAGAGAGGAATCCGCACAACTTAGCAACTGAGGGACACAATAAATCAAACACAACTAGAAATAGAAAAAATACATGTATACGTTACGCAATTAATGGCTTCATCATTGGGCGCATTAAAATGGCACTGAAACCCCCGTTTAATCATCATTGAAATCACCATATAAAGCAAATGCATATAAAATTTCACAATATTATAAAAAATATTCTGCAATATATTCGCCATTTTTTGCACATCTGCCCTCTTAACTACCCTCAACCATAACCACCCAAAGCTCAATGCCCCTTTTTGGGAGGAATGACAAAATGTGGACCTTATGAATAAAAACACATGCCAATGTGAAATCCAAAGCGCATTAATATTAACACGCCCAATTCTGGTTAATTAATTAAACATAGTTAACACATAAACATTGTAGTACCCATTGGGCATTCTAATACAGAATTACCGGTATTAGAAAATAATATCAATATATATAGGCCTAATATCCATTAAAGATCTTGATCTTAGAGCCATAATAGAACCTAAATCTCCCCCAGTTGCCAATATTTGCCTTTTTATTATATTGAAACACTATGTACCCGTTAGCGAAAGCTGTGTCGTTTGCGAAGTTGCTGCAGACCGTTGGGTACCACGGCTGCTTGTGGATCTTGCAGAGCTGTTCGCCATCTTGTTTACAAACAGACATACCTGGACACAGTTGTCGTAACTGTATCTAAGGAATATAATTTTGATTCATAGATTACCCAGAGGAGCCAAAATGATATGGCTGAGATTAGAAAATACATAATCATAGTGTTTCGCACAGGTGCCAGAGATTAGATTGATAATACATGTATAGAAAATGTCGTAAACAAGGTATGCAGGCTAAAAAAAAAACCCATTACCTGTGCTAATTTTAGCCTCTTTGTCATCTATGGGCCACGTTATTCTCGTATCTGAAAACAGTGCGTTACAATTTTAAGGATTTGCTTAAAATGCAGTATATATAATATTGCTACTAAGAATCTTGATATGTAACCAAATAAACGGTCTTTTTTTTTTTGGTCAAAAGATGAAACATAAGAGAAAAGAACAAATAATTATGTATCACAGAACAGGACCCATATCTAACAAAGATACGTTGTGCAGCAGCGGGTTAAACACGTCTGGATAGAGTATGAAGAAAATAATGACGAAAATATCTTGGACGCATACCTGTCTAGCCTTCTCTCTATGTGTTTGTATATTTATATATTTAATTTTATATCGCCCCCCCCCCCCCCAACCCCCCGACACACACAACAAATTCAAAAACAAAACAAAAAAAAACAACACGTACACAATTTCCCCTCCGACTTTGGGTCATCATCAAATTCATATACCATTGCTGCTACTGCAGTGCACACCGCACATAGATGTTACCAGGAAAAAGGTCAGTATTTTTCCAGCGAGGCATAACACGAGTCAATTGATTAGCTTTCACCTTCAGACCTTGCGCTCACCGTGAGAGAGAAAAAAATAAGACGAGCCTGTACAATACGTGGAAAGAGAGCTCTTCAGTCCCTAGCATCAGCTTCGTTGATTCGTGTCAACAACTCAACTACGGTGATGACAACATGCTCTGAGTGATAGGATATTTTTTACCTCAGTAAATTTATGGTAGATCGCCCTAACAGGTGAACTTAGATACTAGATCTAGACCTCTATAGTTCATTAACATAATTCATTTTCTAGGTTGATATCATAAAGATTTTATTAGACTGATAGATCTAGATTAGTTGATTAGAGAAAATTAGATTTAGACTGAATCTAGATCTAGATGCCAAAACAGTGTGAACCCAGAGGCAACACGGCCCATGATCAATGACAGGTAAGTAGGCCTACCTACAATAACATGTTCTGTCAGATCGTCTTTGTATCTCTCTATCGAACTGAGGGTTTGTCTTTTTCTCCCTCTATCTGTATCACTTTGTGTGTGTGTGTCTCTCTCTCTCTCTCTCTCTCTCTCTCTCTCTCTCTCTCTCTCTCTCTCTTTTGGGAGTGTCTGTGCATCTATAAATTCGTTGGTCTGACCGTCAAATAAAGCTATGCTCTCTCATATTTTAGCGTTTCCTAGGTCTAAAGAAAGATTATTTGCTAACTTAAGTAGAATAATTTCATAAGACAGTGTTTACATGCCAGTATTATTGAACCCCTCCCCCCAAGGCTTACAACTCACACAGCCTAGACCTAATGATGACATACCAAGCATATAATATAAGTCAGGTCTAGATAAAAAAAAACAACATATTTACGCGCTGCCACACACAAGACAGGGCTGTGAGACCTGGACTCCAGGCTCAAACGGTCACATTAAACTTACACCGACTGAATCTGTAGGGGACAAAATCAGGCACATTTTTGATCGATCAAGGGATTCAAAATGCAAATCTTCAGGTTCTAAAGACTAATGCTCTACTACTTGGGCCAGTTTTACCCTCACACAAGTGCTAGAGCTTTGGGCTCCCAATCGAAAGCTACCATGATCAGGTAAACTTATTTGTCCCCTACTGGTTGAGTCTGTGTCACCATAATCAGGCTTATAATGTGACAGGAGCTAAAACAAAAGTTCTGGTATCCCTGCACTGTCTCTATGCGGCTGGGTTTGAAACTGTAGGACGTTAGTCTTGTGACCTGTGCGGAATATAGCCTGAAGTTTACTATGAATGTTAAAGAACCAACCAACAAACATTGTAATATGTATTGAAAAAACTCAAAGTGTAAACAGATTTAAGCCTAAAGCTGATTACATTGACGTGAATTCTCATTAATGCCAACATGTTCTGAGAATCTGAGAAGGTTTAGCATACAAATTTGTCTTCCAAAGCCTTTCATTTAGATCACCTGGGTTAGAACACCGGCTTCCGATGCAAAAGGTCTGTGGTTCGAGATCTGGCGATTTCGCTCCCTACTGGTTGGGTCGGTGTCAGTTTAATGTGACCGACTGAGACAGGAGTCATGGTATCCCCGCCCTGGACTAGCTTGTTCACTATTATGAATTTAACAAGTGATGCTTACTTCATTTTTAGTCATGAATATTTTGATTTCCACAAGAAAAATTGGCTTGCATGTACGAACACCAGCTATCAGAAAATTAAAATTGGAACAGAAAAATCTCTCTGTTTATTTCCATTTCTCTCCATTTTTCTCCCATCTCTCTCTCTCTCTCTCTCTCTCTCTCTCTCTCTCTCTCTCTCTCTCTCTCTCTCTCTCTCGGCATTGTGTAAAGAAAAGAACACATTGTTAAATACACGTGTGTTTTGTTTTAGTATGAAACATTGTACATCATAATGCTGACTGTTCAGTCCCTCTCGATGAAGTTTATGAAGGTGATTAAAAAAAAATTGTGTATAAAGACAGCTCAATTTTCATTATCAAGGGAGAGAAAGAATATTATCATATATTTAAGAATCTTTGCAAAGCATTTTTTATGTTTTGATTGATCAACATGTGGATTAAATGATTGAAACCCGTCGCAGATTTATCTTACAATAATGGCTACCACAGTACAACTCGAAATCTCCAATATATATATATATATATATATATATATACAAGTTTACTATAGGTTGTCAATACTGTCCTAAACTTGCGAGTGTTCACTGCTTATTAAAAACCTTGACTCTAATAAAGCAATATAAAATAGATATATTGCAAAAAGCGTGAAACTTCACGTTTGGTGCCTGGATAAGCCACATCCAAATTCTAATATAGTTTGAGCCTGGTGCCAGGTGTTGCTGCACTGAGAACGAATCTCAGGGCATTTCATCTTCACCTCAAAGGGTTGTTATATATACTCCACCATTGCTGCTACATGAGCTGTTTATAATACAGCTGCTGGCTCAGTGTGGTCGATACTGCTGGTGCTACTGTTATCTATTCCTTCCATCTCATCCTCCTTTTTTCCTTCTACTTTTCCTACTCCTACTCCTTTTTCTTCTTCTTCTTCTTCTTCTTCTTCTTCTTCTTCTTCTTCTTCTTCTTCTTCTTCTTCTTCTTCTTCTTCTTCTTCTTCTTCTTCTTCTTCTTCTTCTTCTTCTTCTTCTTCTTCTTCTTCTTCTTCTTCTTCTCCTGGTTCTACTACTCGTGCTCTTATATCTAAGAATATTATAAGAGGACCGCATCAGTAAGTATGTAGACTTGCTAGCAACAGGCCCGGTGTCAATCGGCAAAAAAATACACATGATGGTCGAGTTCTTAAGGATAGCTTAAACCATATATTTTTTTTTTATATAAAACATGTTTTCAAATTTATATTTTCGCCGGGCTCATACTTCATTACAAGTAATTTTTTTAATATACTGGCCTGTCTTTTTCTCCCTGCCCCATCCTGCCTCTCTCTCTCTCTCTCTCTCTCTCTCTCTCTCTCTCTCTCTCTCTCCTTTCCTCAATTGCACTAACATGGATCGTCAAGTCATACATTGTTTGGTCGCAAAGATCGTAAATGATCGTAAATTGGCATTTGAGGTATTGTACTTTTCCTTTTGGTAAAAAGTGTAGGTAAAATAAAGTGTCGACAGCTTCTTCAACACGACCCTTTCTCTACTTGCCCCCAAAAAAACTTTAGCCAGACTTCAGCGTTCTACCCCCAATTATAAAAAAAACAAAAACAGTATCTCTATGGATTTCTCCCACATAATCTTTTCCCTTCCTTTCTTTTCTTCCTGTCGCTTTCTCTGTTTTTCGCATTAATTTCTGCAGTGACTGAACACCGTGTATGGCAAATTGTAATCGGAAGATTGAATCAGCGCATTCTTATGGGCGTGTCAAACCCAGAGTCACGTGCCTCCTCCTCTTCCCCCTCCCCCTATTGTGTTCCTGTGTTCCCCACTCCCCCTCTAATCCACCTCCCTTGGTCCCTCGGGTGTTCCAGTCCGATTGTCGACGGTGTCATGTCTAACCATAGATCTATAGATAGCAATTCATATATCTATGTGTCCAACATGCTATTAGAATACACATCTGTAGGCTATAACAATGTCCGATGTTCTGCACGGTGCGCCCCTGCTGTTTCTCAGTCTATGAGGGGGGCGCGGTGGTCTAGGGGTAGAACATCGGCTTCCGACGCAAAAGGTCTCGAGTTTGATTCCTGGCTGTTGCGTTCCCTACTGGTTGGGTCCGTGTCAGTATATTGTGTCCGACTGAGACAGGAGTCATGGTATCCACGCCCTGTCTCGTGTGTGGCAGCACATAAAATTGTCAGACGTCCGTCTTGAGGCCCGTCCATATTATAGTCTATATAATGCTGCTGTTGGACGTTAAACAAACCCAACCCAACCAACTCAGTCTCTGATGTCCGGAGTCGTGCTCTCTCTGAGCACTGGTAGTCGCCAGTACTAGTGTCCCCATTGTGAGAACACACGTAACAAGTGCGTCCTCAGCACATTTTGATTTGTCCACCCGATAAAGCATCAACAGCAAAGCCTATTGCTGCTCGTGGGGTGGGTGTGTTTCTGTGTAACGCAATGGTCGTGTGTATGTTGCATCACTTCGTCTTCACGACGTGCGGGGGTTGGGTCTGTCTGCCTTACTATTCCCCTTTCTCTAATACTTTCTCTCTCTAGGGGGCGCCGTAGCCTTGGACAAAACATCTGTTGGGCGTTACGCAACGATCCCCCACCTCTCTCTCTCTCTCTCTCTCTCTCTCTCTCTCTCTCTCTCTCTCTCTCTCTCTCTCTCTCTCTCTCTCTCTCTCTCTCTCTCTCTCTCTCTCTCTGTCTCTCGGGAGGCGCGGTGGCTCTGGGGTAGAACATCAGCTTCCGACGCAAAAGGTCTGGGTTCGAGCCCTGACGATTACGCTCCCTACTGGTTGGGACGATGTCGGTTTAATGTGACCGGTTGAGACAGGAGTCATGGTATCCCGCACTGTCTCCTGTTAGGCAGCACATAAAATTGTCAGACGTCAGTCTTGGGGTCCGTCCATAATATAGCCTATGTAGTGCTGATGTTGGGCGTTAAGCCAACTCAATAACATCTCTCTCTATCTATCCACCCCTCTCTCTGTATGTATATATATATATATATATATATATATCGGTTGGGCGCGAACTGACCCAAGTGGTAGAGCGGTGGTCTCCAGATCGGGAGATCAGCGGTTCGAATCTCACGGTCGGCAGATTTATTTGTCTGATTTAATAATTGGTTGGGTCGGTACCAGTATGGTGTGACCGTCTAAGAAATGGCAGCCCCGCCCTGTCACGTGTGTGGCAGCACATAAAATTGTTAGACGTCAGTCTTGGGGCCTGTCCATAATATAGCACTTTATATTGCTGATGTTGGACGCTAAGCAACCACACACACACATACACATACTCTCTCTCGCTCTTTATCTACCTATATATCTACCAATCTTTCAATCTATCTTTTTATCCATATTATTCCATTCACATTAGAAAGATCTGGTTGTAACTTACACAGATCGATTGTGGGGAGCTGAATTATGATGACATATATCATCTCATTCACGTCACTCGTACTGCACATATTGTTTTTTTTTTCCCTTCAATTGGGTTGGTAAAGTAGCTTGACTCTAGTCTGCGAAAGAAAGCTATAGGTCAAAATTTGTTTATGGAATACATAGATATGAACGAATCTCATTATCTGGTGTTCGTTAGCAGCGACATCTGTGGCGCCAGGGGAAGGGAGTGTCAGAATACGATAAGGCGGGGGGGGGGGGTGGGCGGCGGCTGCATGATCAGTGTGTGTACTTGAGAGACGCCGAGAGAGAGAGAGAGGCAGGGGGAGACATAGAGAGACATACAGAGAGAAAGAGGTACGCTAGTGCTTACCCGCCTGAACATAAATCTTGGGTATCTGCCCTTTGTCTCTTTGGATGAATTCAAATAAAATAAATATGTTCCTGTCCCTTTTTGTCCAGTGTAATAAATTCATGACACTACCATTTCTTAAGCTTGGAGTGTTTTATCCCCTCTTGAAGTTGGTCATTTTTCAATTATTATTATTATTATTATTATTATTATTATTATTATTATTATTATTATTATTATTATTATTACGAGTATTATTATTATTATTATTGTTATTATTATTATTATTATTATTATTATTATTATTATTATTATTATTTGTTAATAACTTTTGTCGAAATTTTAGACCAATACGGATGACACATTTTCAATCGAGTTTGAATGATAACAAAACCGTATAACACTTTTTTGCATCGTGTATTTGCCCATTCAATCCAGCACTCTTAAGGTTTCTCTGGGGTTTGAGTTTGTCGGTTGTATCCGGCGACGCCGGCCATCGGGTTTCCGAACGTGAAATCCGCCGGCTCTTTTTATTTTGGAGAATTTCTTCCCACGAAATATCGCTAAATTGTCCGCTCCGATTACCGATTCCTGATTTGAAAACCGCGGCCCGACCCGTTATCGAGTCGAGTCCGAATTTTGAACCCGGCCTTACCCGGCCCTTACTCGTGTTGCGATTGACGGCGAAAGTGAAACTCTTAGATTTTAGTGTACTGAAAGTACAGTGCAGCCTGCACTGTGAGTGAGCAGAGTGAGCAACGTCACCGAAATACCAGGCACAGTTAGAACAGTTTACATTCTTAGACTAGTAGGCTTGTAGGCTGAACAAAAATACGGACTGAGTATCATACTGTCCTAACTGGGATACTTATAATAAGTGACCTTTATTATGCAAACATGTGTTGGGTGGTTTTGCCTGTTATTTTGTGTATCCTCGGACCAGCCCCAGGTCCGGCTGGTAGTGTTTACTCTGGAAGTCCGACCTGCAAACCAAAACTAGATATCTACAAACAAATCAAAAGTTCAAGTTCTCGCCTAGAGCGAACCCCCAGCCGCCGTTAGATGAGTTGAGTTGGTTTAACGCCCAACATCAGCACTATATAGGCTACCGGTATATTGAGCTGCTGCCAGGGCGGAATGGTCTTATCTAGCTATTTCTAGTGCAAAGTTTTAGGCCTGGTGTACTATTGCCCTGTTTGTGGGAATTTCTTCTTCCTTCTCTTTTCTTCTTCCTCCTCCTCTTTGGCGTTCATTTTCGATGTGCCCAAATCTTTTAAATGTTCTCGTTAACCTCCCTTAACGTCTGTTGCAGGGTTTCCGAGGTATCCCATAGGAATTTCTGCTCCAGTGATGTTTCTGAAGGCCAAATTGTTTACATGTCATCATGGCATGTTCTGTAGTTTCAAGGATATCTCAGCATTCACAGAAAGGAGTGCTGCTGATCGAACTGTTTAAATTTAACCACTCCTTCTCCGTACATGATTCTGCGGAAAAGGCATGCGGGGTTCTGCAAGAATATAATGATATCACTATGTCACGGCAACGAACTACCCAACTTTTAGTTCACCAGGCTGAAACTCATTAAGACGGTGCCTCCCATGCCCACCGGGGTCAAATTACGGTCGGAGACGGGCCATGGGCCATAAAAATTTACCTGCGATAACTGGATTGGCAACAAAAATTCTGCTCAATATTTTGCAAAAAGAAAAAATATTGAAATAAGTAAAATGGGAACTAAATGGATTAAAATAATTTTTTACACTTATTGAGCATGCAGTCTAAATAAAGCTGGTTTCTTTGATGTGTTTTTTTATCCAATGTGTTTTATAGTCACTTATTTATAGACAGTTGAAAACAGGCTACTTAGTCAAAAAGATAGGAAAACAACACACGTGATTAAAAAATTAATAACTTTTAATTGCAACCTAAGATTTTAAACAAGTTAGTATAATAAGAAAGAAAAGGAAACTGAACACACAATGACGTAAATTTCAACTTAAAATGTAAAACGAGAAGGTCAGTAGGGGGACTTGATTCAGACATACTCTCTTTGAAAGACGGGGCCAGCCGATGCAACAGCAATGTATGTTGGTTAACTGCACTGGGGTATTAGTTTGTTTCTGTTTGCAGGCGCTCTGCAAGTGTATAAATGTCGTAATGAAGATACTAAGATTGATAAAAAGACTGGTGAATGCCATTACTCAATATAGTGACAAGTTGTTGAAGATAAAGGTGTGGAATGTGAAGAAACAAGACTACAAAGAGTGGTTTGTCTTAACACAGTTTGTACACTATATACATGCAAATGGAATAGAGATCCGTTAATACAAATTTAGTGCTTGTGAGGCCTTGACTGGGGCACAAGACTTGTGAGCTCTGGGGTGGTCTGCAAAATTGATGTTTCCATGGTGAAAGCCATCTTTGTTCTCTCACGTCGCAAACCTCTAGCCCTATGTTCTATTTTTACTATCGTGGAATGCAACATTTCCCCTCCTTGTTCCCCGTGAAAACCCATACCAAACCTATGTGCTCTCATCCAATCTACACAGTGCCTCTCTAATATGTGATGCTTTGGGAATGCGTCTCTGTAGTGCTTCATGTAAACTCTAATGACTTCCTCTGCTTTATCTATGTCTGTTGGGTAAACTGGTTGTGAATGCAAAACCCCATTCTCAGCCAGCCACATCATACTATACTAACACCGACTCAACCAGTACAGGGCATGGACAGTACATTTTCGACTAATCGTGGGTTTTGAATGGCGGAACTTCCGATTTGGAGACCGACGCTCTACCGTTTACGCCAGTAAGTGTCCGACTGGTTGTGTGGGTGTCAATTTAATGTGGATGCGACAGAGTTATGGTATCCCTGCACTGTATCTGTGTGCCAGCAAAAAGATTTGTCAGACCTTAGTCTTAGGGCCCGTCCACAAAATAGTCTGTATAGTGCTTACGTTGGACAGTAAGCAAAAATTGGCAATTCATGTTTTACTTAAAATATTATATGAAAACAGTAAAATTGTAACGCAAAACTATTTTCGAATAGCGGCACTAATCTAATCATCAGAAATTGATAATGGAAGCCCTTCTTTAAAGATGGATAGCTCTCTCATTTTTGTACATTTTGTAATTCTGTTTGCGGTATTCACATCTTCATGGAAATCCGAGTTCAAAACAGTTAAAATAATTAAAATCATAGGTTGCAAAAACCGACAATTAACCGTTAATTAATGCACTTACTTTTTACACAGAAACTGAAAGCACAATTAACATGTTGTGCAAAACCGTTGATAAAATCTTTATTTTTCAACGGATTTTTACAAAATAAACGCCAAATAAGAGTAGAAAAATTGAAAAACAAGAATATGGTAAAACTTTTCACATCAAATTAGTAGTTCAAGCAAATATTAGTGAGTCAATCACACGGAAAAAGTCCCATTTTAATCCAACCAGTTACCTCCCCTTGCTAGTCTCACCAGGAGAGTCATAAATCAGCAGCTGCCAGCTTGGGTGCTACCCGGACACCGCTTATCAGGGGGTTATCAAGTGTGAATTGCTCACCTAATGCTGCTAAAGGCAACGTAGAGAGAAAAACTAAATGTTCAACTCGATAGTTAGTTCTCGTCGCCGTGTGTTGAGGATCATCAAAAATTTAAATAAATATCTGCATTTAGGCGTCAAGTTTACTTTACACGAATGCATTTTCCAAAGTATATTTCTCCATCATTTCATTTCAATTAACATGTATTTGATTAGCCTTTACACTTTTCAAGTAAGCCTAGTATACATTGTATTGTCAAAACGTAAAAAAGTATAGTTTGCATAGTGTAAAGGTTTAAAAGTTAAGAGAGAATCGGGGAAACGGATTGCGTGAGTGGATGAGAGTGGAGGACAAAGATAGTGGTAGATAGACAAACAAACAAACAAACAGGCGCACAGTGAGACCGACTGAGAGAAGGAGAGATAGATAGAGACAGAGGTATAGTGAGAGCAAGAAAGAAAGAAAGAGAGAGGAAGGAAAAATAGATAGAGATGGAAACTGAAAAGGGAGAGAAAAGAGAGAGAGAGAGAGAGAGAGAGAGAGAGAGAGAGAGAGAGAGAGAGAGAGAGAGAGAGAGAGAGAGAGAGAGAGAGAGAGAATGGCAGCAGGCAAACCAAAGCTGACAAAAATGGAGGAAAGCAGAGTAATCCCAGGGGAAGAGGCAGCGAAGAGAACCAGACAGATTAATGACGCTGTCCCTGAAGCGCTAAACAGTTGTTTCCCTTGGGAGAGAGGTAAACAGTTCCGGGAAAAGGTCCACTAGTTCCACGAATCTGACGGGAGCGGCAGGAGGGGCAGTAACTGTGTTATCTGATGCAGCCGCGGTGACGGCAGTAGGCAGCCCCAGACCAAGGGGTCAATCTCCACTTCAAATTGTTTGTCAGCAAACTCTTTTTCTGATCATCTGTATTTCTGTTCCTATCTAGTCTCTGTTTCGCTCTTTGTCTCTGTTTCTTTCACTCTCTGTCTCTCTTATTTCCTGTCTCTTTCGCTCTATAGGCTTTCTCCCCTCTCACTCTATTTCAACCTGTTTCTTTTGCTATTCTGCCTTTATATTTGCTTGCCTGTATGTCTGTCCCTCTATATATATCTCTGTCTGTATGTTTGTTTGCCGGTCTCTCTCTCTCTCTTTCTCTCTCTCTCTCTCTCGCTCTCTCTCTCTCTCTCTCTCTCTCTGTCAGATCGTTCTCTCTTAAATAGACTGATTTTCAAATCAGAGAAGCATAATTGCTTACACTCAAGGGGTTAAATCTTTATTTCACTCTGCATGTTCTCTCGTAGCAATTTTGTTTTATTTAAACATTTGTTGTTGTTGCTTTTTAACTATCATAAATGCACAATGAATTTGAAAAAAGTTAACATTATCTATATCAAGAGCGTGTAAAAAATGTACTCTTACTTTTCTGCGCTTCTACACAACCATTCACGTTCTCTCTCCCCATCTATCGTAGCAACACCTTACTGCCAATCCACAATTTATCAAAGCAACCACCCACCATCTATCAAAGAAACCACCTACCATCTATAAAAAAAACACCCACCATCTCTTTATGCAACTACCCACTACTATCAAAGGAATCACCCACACTCTCTCCTTGCAACGACCCACCATCTTTCAAATCAACCACCTGTCATCTCCCAATGCAACCACTCACCTTCTAAGAAAGGAATCGCACGCTACATCTCTATACAACCACCCATCATCACGTTCACGAAAATAGCTACCCAACGTCTATCAAAGCAACCACCCATATCCTTTCAAAGCAACCACCCACATTCCTTTAAATCAACCACCTACCATCTATCAAAGCAACCCTTCACTCTATTCAATGTAACCACACACATCAAAGCAACCACGCACTCTTTATCAAACCAAGTGCGCACTATTTATCAAAGCAAGCGCGCACTATCTTTCAAACCAAGTGCGCACTATTTATCAAAGCAACCACCCACAACCCACAAATTATTAAACCAATTAGATATCATCTACCAACGCAACCACTCATCGTCTATAAAAGTAATCAGTCACTATTTGCCTTGATAAATGCTATTATTTTCCATCATAATAAACACTCATCATCTCTAAAAGCAATCATCCATACCCTCTCAAAGCAACCACCCACCATATTTATATCAAACAACCACCCACCATATCTCAAAGCAAATACTCAATTTTCTCCAACAAAAAAGCCATTGACTTCCGATTAAAGCACTCACCTACCATCTATCAAAGAAAACTATTCAGATTCTATCAACAAGATCCTACGAAAAGTTAAGACTATATTCCAAATTTAAATTGAATAACAAGGTGTTTAAACCTTCGATTTCAAAATGACTATGATAATGCATTTATGTCGAATTATTTAAATAAAAATTTACTCTAAAGGCGATGACAAGTTAGAAAACACTAGAAGAAGCAGAACAAAAGAGGAAAATGATAAAGGTTCAATACCACTTTTCCACATAAACGTCTCTTTCAAATTGCGAATATTAATTTGTCGTGTCCCATATTTACATACTTCTCAGTACTATGTATCAGATTTAAATCCGTCGTTTGTAGTTGTCTATCAAACTTTAAGCAATATTCAAGGACCATAATAGAAACTATATGAACAATTATCAACTATTGGTGTAAACCTGTAACAACACGCGAGAAACTCAATATAAAACTTAAGTTGCAGAAAAAATGATTGCTTACTGATTAGCTAGGTCAATAAGTGCCTTATGTACAGAGTAGAGGTAAGACAACCAAAAGCGAGTAAAATCTATATAGGGCTAACTGAAAATTAGTTCATGGCTTCAAGCAATTTTCATGTAGGTCGAGCAACATTAATATACTATTCAAAACATGAATATCCATGTAATCATCCTTCTGACTGACCAATCAGGATTTTAACAAGCATTTATCAAACCAGGTTGAATCACTATGACACTTTTACTGGAGACGGAGAGAGTCGCTAAGGCCTGAATACGAACACCGCTTCCGTTGACAAGGCATGGACAGAAACTATGGAAGCCTGACAATGTCCACTCAACCCGTTTAGATTACGAAAGAGAGAAAACAAAGCAAGCGAAAGGACTTTCCAAGACAAGATGATGACGGCCTGTGCTCATAATTATCTCTTGGGGTTAACTGGTCATCTTCCTCCTTTCTTCCTTTATATTGGTATTGATTTTCGCCACTCTGATACGTGGATGTAGCTTGTCGAGATACTTCTCGCCTCATCTCCCCAGGCGCTAACCTTTTTTAGAGCCTCCAACCGCAGCCCAAAAAGCGAACTTCGAATGTATTTCAATACACTTGTTAGTGCTCAAACCTACGCGTTTATGGCTGGTTAGGGCTGGCAGTTGTGCTTTCCATTCCAGCGGTCTGTTTACAGCTTATGTCGTGATGGAGGTCGAATAAACATAATAACTCTTTTATTATATTGGTGAGGGGTAAAACAAAGGTACTTACGTGTTTCTATGAGGTTCATTTCGGTTCACTCCATGAAGATATGGAGAAGGGAGGGAGTGGATGAAAGGGAGATAGAAAGCAATAAGCGCTCTAAATCTGGGAAAGAGTGGGAATGGAACAGCGGAGGAGATTCCAAATTAAACCCACACGTACCAAACTCTAAATCGTGTGTGCTGTAGGCATACTGTTAATTTTGCTGCCATTTTTTCAAGTTAGCACACAGAATATTTAGCAATAAAGTGGTATGGCTCTAAACTGAACATAAATGTAGTAACTAATGTCAGACTTTCAATTGGTCTATGTCTGATGCCTCTGTCTCTTTAGACTTCCATTGTGACCGTGGCTTTTTATACAACTCATGTTATATAGTTTTTACCCTTATTTATTCAAGGAGAGATTATCTCTCTCAGGTAACATTGCCAGGTGACCAGTTTTCTCCACTGCAACGGGGGTGGGACGGAGACGAGGCGGAGGCGGGTTTACTCTGTTTAAACCAACAGTTTTTTTTAAACGTTTAAGGTTCTGAAGAGATGGACTTTTTTCATATCCTAAGTTTATAGAGAGTATGATACATTTGACCCACTGACATCTCTACCAACAGGACCAGCGGGCAGCAGCTAAATCGTGATGGTCGGCTGCTTGGCAAAAAATAGCGAAGCTCTGTCGGCCGTAACTACTTGGGCTGCCAATCAATGCCGTTGGATTTACATTATATTCTTTATTGGTGTGTTAAAGGACTAAGCTGCACGGATATTGTTTCCAGTGGTTGAAATAGTATTGACTGAATTAATAATATGATCATCAAGGATTTGTCTTAAACCTTCAAATTAAACGTTGAAGTTGTTGTCCCGAGTGTGGCATCACATAGTCAGACGTCAGTCTTGGGGCCCATGCACAATATAGCTTATATAGTGCTGATGTTGGACGGTAAACCAACTCAACACTATTGTCAATTAGGCTTTTCCTTTGTATAAGAACTGGGGGTTAGATCCACAGGGATGGTTATCATTCAAGGTTTTAAGAGTGCACGGTATACCTCTGTACATATATCATGGGGATTAAACACAAAAAATCAAACAAACGCCAAGAAGTAGGCAGCGATTAAATATAACAATAATTTAGATAGACAATGATCATTCCAAATAAAGGGTAACGTGTAGCCCTTTGGCGTCTGGGTCCGCGGCTGTAGTTCAAGGCCCTGCGTCGCCAATCAGTCCAGTTTGTAAGGGATAATCAAATGTGCACACTCGACTCGCACTTAACTCATCAAAAATGACGTTTAGATACAGCTCACAATAATTGTTATACGTGTACTTTCAAAACCTGATCTTTTCAAGGGTGTTAACCCTAAAACTTACGAATATTTTTCCGTTTTTTTTTTCAAAAGCATTATGAATTTTTAATAAGAATAATCTCAACAAGAACCAAGCATAAGGTTTAAAAAAGGGAAAAAAAGAAAATTGATTTATGGAACCAAGGGCGGTCAACGACATTTTTGGCGTTGCTTTTTGACTTGCGTATTGTGGAGCATAGCATAAAAGCTGAATAAACATCGGAAGTAGAGAAGTCTGGCGCTGACTTCAGACGTCATAAACTACATCATCACGGAAGTATCTGACACATACGTCAAAGTTTTACGTGATTCCGCCTTAGCAAACATTAGTTTATGGTATTCAAACAAATGAATAATTTCTTTTGTAACTAAGACAGTAAATCTGGCGCAACCTAGAAGTATAGACCAACCGAAGACATCCAGGATTATTTCCAAAACTATTCAGCATTTTTATTATGTGCATTGATTTGTATAATACTTTTGATTTTTTTACTCACCTACAATATATATTTTATTTTTAAGTCTGGCCCAAGCCTTGGTCTATCCGTTATGTCTCTAAAAATAAACTGGGCGGGGATCTCCGTAAAAAGCTTTGGCTAGATAATGCCCTTAGTGCAATAAAATTCTTGTTCTAGGTTTGATTTATTTTGAAGATTTCATTTTACTTAATCGTCTTTATCTTCATGTAACGTGTTTTAACAATGTCGATTTCTTGTATTTATATAAATAAATCTCTGTGCGTTACATGAAGTGCTCAATGAACCTCGTAGCCATTCACTTTAGACCAACGATAATCGATTATTCTTGTTTATGTCACATAGTTTCTCATTACTGCTCTGGTGAAAACGATTATTTACTCAGAAAGTTCGCTCGATAAGCCATGCTGTTGATTCGACTTTTAACCGTGTTCCAAAATTAATATCTATTGTTAACAATGTCACCATGGCAAACAGCATAACAAACAGACGAAAACTCTTTATAACAAGAGCTCTTAAATATCACCGTCTTTACGTTGCAATTAATTACATTTTCTGATAGCCATTTGATGCTGTATACTTTACAAGTTCATGCTGGTTTGGGTTTTCACATTTCCGAAACGAATGTAAAAATGTGCAAAACTTTCTAATATTTGGATATTCACACGTAATGGGAAATGACTTGTTTTAGCCCAACTCTCATTTTCTATGTTAGCAAAAGGGCAAAAACTCTAAATTTGTTTACCCATTTGTCAATAGAAAAGCATTATCTTCCGTTGCTTTTATATTGCTCAATCGAGATTCAAAATGAACAGAAGACTTGATAACGCTTATAGCAGTACCTAAATCATTTTTGCGACAGATTCATTCGTCGAACCAGGGGATCTCGCGTAACTTTGACAACTGGCCTTATCAACTTTGAGTACAGTCTGAATAAATCAGCCGGGTAAAACAAAACTCGAGACTTTCGGAGCAAAGAAAGCCGTCTGTCACAGCCTATCTAACTTCTCTAGCACTCTCTAAGTCTAGTTTTTTTCTGTTTTGTAAGTAGCTTATTATGCTGGTAGTTTTTCTTTTCTTTCTCGTTTTTCCCCCAACCTTCTGGTCTTTGGTTCTCCGTTTCATGTGGCACTGCCTGTCGATATCGGTGGTTGTTCCGCAGCGCCATTGAGTCGGCTCGCGGTCGAGTGGGTTGTGGACACGGTGCTTCACAGTGAGGTTGAGGTTTTAGCAGATTTGTCTTGGCGTGTTTTTTGTTTTGTTTTTGTTGCTGATTGATGGGTTTTTTTGTTTGTTTGTTTGTTTGCTTGTTTGTTTGTTTTTTGTTGTTTTTTTTACGGGGGGTGAATTGGCTGGGGGCGGTGTGGGGGAAGTAGGGTGGGGTGGAATGGGTTGCTTGTTTTTTGTTTGTTTGTTTGTTTGTTTGTTTGTTTGTTTGTTGTTGTTGTTGTTGTTGTTGTTGTTATTGTTGTTGTTGTTTTTAATGATAATAATTATGTAAGTGCTTTTACAACGCTAAAGCATGGATGTACCTTAATTTTAAAAAACCTTTCTTTCTACGTTTTTTTGTGTAAATCCAGTTAATTTAATAGGATCGATCGTCTTATATCTCTGTTTAGAAAAACAAGGAGACGATACTAAGCCAATCGTTCATCAATACTAAGTGGTGATCATGCGTTACAACTTAATGCAATCGTATGGTTTAGAAAAGTTAGTGAAAGTGTCGTCCTCTTTAATTCCTATGTAATTATTTGGATGTCGGCTATGTAATACTCAATGTGGAGTGTCTCTTAGTGCACAGTCTAGAATAAAATAATGTTTCCTCAGTACAGCTTAGTACAATCGTTCCTCACCCCCACACGCACTGGCAAATCCTATATTTCTGTTTGTGAAAATACTGTAGGCCTAATATAGTTCGTGTATGATGTGAACACTTAAATATCATTAAGTTTTGCCTTGTTTAGATTTAAAAAATAATTAATGTTCAATTTCAGTTCAAACGATTGGATATTTTATTATTACACCTTGAGTTTAGAATCACGTCCTTAGAATCATAACATTCAAACGCATCTAATATAGATACCAATATCAATGAAAAGAGGCAGTACAAAGAAAATAATTCATTGTGATTACTTTTAACTTTGTCATAGCAACAAAACCAATCGAAGTCTCGCGTGCGGCAGCGCACTGTCTTCACGGTGCAAAAAGGTAAAAGATTTTGCAAGACATTATCCTTGAGGAAATGGAACTTGAAGCTGTCTAGCCTTAACGGGAAAATCCAGTGCAGACTCCTAATCCTATACATAGCTCTCTGGCGGTTAATAAATCTCAGAATTTCACTAAAAACTCTTTACAATTTTTAGACACGCAAAAAGTACCATGGACTATGGACAAAGTGACTCGGGTACGATCATGTTTCGACTCCTAAACAAGACCACGCAGCTGTTAGTAGTCGGTGTCTCAACTGAAAGCGATTTGTAGTTTTAAGCACTTGATATTTATAGAATCTTTGATTAAAAAGAAATGCAATGAAAAGGCAAATGGAATTTGTAGGACATCTAAATCGACACAAAGTATAAAACATTCAACCCTAACTCGAGAAAGGAAGACAGAGAATAAGTTATTTACATAGTCTAAATAACCAATAAAGACCGGAGAAGTTTAGACGTTTAAAACTTGTCTGAGCAAAGAGATAAGTGGCGTGCTATGATTACTCATTTCTGTTCTGATTACTGGTACTCGATGATGATGATGATGATGATGATGATGATGATGATGATGATGATATGATGATGATGATGATGATGATGATGATGATGATGATGGGTTTGGGTTGGTTTTAACGTCCAACATCAGTACTATACATAGGCTATATTGTGGACGGGCCCCATATGATTATGATGATGGTGGTGATGATGATGATTAAAAACACCAAAACATGGGAGCAAAACTTGCTTTCTTACGTGTAGACGTCGTAAAACCAAGTGAGAAAAGAGGCCTATTTCTACGTAATAATATTTTCATCCAGTTCGAAGGGAAGATGATTTCACATTTACTTGAAACCAAATGTCACCACTAGATCTTAACGTTATGCTTCTTTCTGAGACGTTTCACGTCTTATTGATTAGTAAGCTTCTTTTTCGGATATAGCGGAACTACCAAAAAAAAAATCATCTATATAACTTCAAGTTTTGTGTACGCTTAGGATTTCTGCTTAGCTTTTGAAAGCATCATCCCATTCTCTATCACTTGCTGGGGAGGAAACATTCAAGAAAAGAAAACAAAACAAATAATAAATAACGTCATAAGAAAAACAAGTACATTTATAAACTATCCAAACCAGATCAAGACATTAAATTTCTGTATTTTTTGTAGCGCCAATAAAAAATTTGGGGCATACGACTTTCTTTAAAAAAGAACGTAAACTAAATCTGTATTTGTAATTTAATAAGAACTCCGAAAGATCTGTAATAAAGAATGGGAGAGAGGGATCGAAAAGAAAGAGAGAGAGAGAGAGAGAGAGAGAGAGAGAGAGAGACAGACAGACAGACAGACAGACAGACAGACAGACAGACAGACAGACAGACAGACAGACAGACAGACAGACAGAAAAACCGAATTTAGATGTAAGTCTAATAATTTAAAGTCTTTCCTTCTGTGTATCTTTAAAGTTATATTTTAAAAGTTTCTCTGTCATCGTGTGTAGATGTTGTATGAACCAAAAAAATGCCTGTTAAAGGACAGTAAAGGAATTTTGAATCTTGAATCTTGTACCTGGAGAATCCTATGCAGAACCGAGGGCGTTCGATAATGATCAAACTTTTTACCTCTACCTCATCAATTCAGAGCAGTTCTGACTGATTCCTCTCCCACTCAAGCATGATGATGATGATGATTGTGATGATAATTCAGAACACAAAAGCATGCGTGCAAAACTTGCTTTGTTACATGTAGACGTCATAAAACCAAGTAGGAAAAAACAGGCCTTTTGGTGCGTTTATTTTCATCCAGTTCGAAGGGAAGGTGATTTCAGTTTTACTTGAAACAAAATGTCACCACAAAATCATAAGAAAACAAGTACATTTATAAACTATTCAAATAACCCAAATCAAGACATCAACGTTTTTTACCTTTTTTTGTGCCAAAAAAAAAATTGGGGCTGTCAACTTTCTCTAAAAAATAACTTAAACAAAATCACGTGATAGTTGTAAATTAATAATTACTCCGAAAGATCTGTAAGAAAAAATGGGACAGACAGACAGACAGATAGACAGACAGACAGACAGACAGACAGACAGACAGACAGACAGACAGACAGACAGATAGACAGAATTTAGATGGCATAAGTCTAATAATGTATTGTCCTTTCGCACTGTGTATCTTTAAAGTTATATTTTAAAAGTTTCTCTGTCATCGTGTGTATGTGTTGTTGTATGAACCAAAAAATAAATGCCTGTTTAAGAACAGTAAAGGAACTTTGAATCTTGAAACTTGAATCAGAAGAATCCTAGGCAGAATCGAGGGCTTTCGATATTGATCAAACATAAGACCTCTACCTCATCAATTCAGAGCAGTTCTGACTGATTTCTCTGCCAGTCAAGCAACGTTGAACATTCAGCCATGTTGGCACATCATCGAATGACCCTCTCAGGACGCTTCTAAAAATAGAAGGCGTAATCACCAAAATAAGCAGTCATTTGCATTTCTATTTTCTCCCCAACAGACCAGAGCGAAACAGAGCACACTCTCAATTCTTGTTTTATGGAAAGGACACAAAAATTTCTGATAGACCTGGAATAACTTCAGTTTCCATAAAAAATACAGACAGACTGAACAATAACTAGTCACTGAATACCATTCTGTCCTAATTATGATACTAATGTGAACACACTATTACCCTTATCAAGCAAAAGTGTGTTCACTTCAGGCGATTCAGTGAATTTCGCTGTTATTTTGGGTAGCCTGGCCGATTTGCATTCGCCCTCTCTTGTCTGACGTCAGTAAGGCCAGCAAGTAAGTGCATTTCACAAGATTTCAATGCAACTCAGAATTTGTTAGCGGTTAAGATTGTCGGACGTCAGTCTTGAGGCCCGCCCACAATATAGCCTTTATAGTGTGAGATTGTACCTTAAGCAACAAAACAAACAAGCAAACAAAATGATATTTAAATACAGGATAGGTTGGACGTCTAAGTATTCCTCCTTTTTACACTCATTGAATTTACAGTGCTATAATTTTAGATACAGGGCTGAAGGTAGTCTTTAAGAGGAAAAAGCTTGTGGAAGGGTTTGTTGTTTTTTTTTGTTTTTTTTTTTTGGGGGGGGGTGTTTTTAACAGCGTCTATTTGTGTTTAAGTATCTCTTTTGTTTCTAGGTTAAATATACATATGATATTACTTATATGGAGTCACTTGCGATAAATTCATGTTTGTATATTTTTTCACAAAAGTGTATCCAATTATTATTGGTGCAATGAGTCTCAGTCTGTTATTACAGCATGTCTACAAGTGACACCCCGCGAGGTGTGAAGGTCCTTCGTATTTACATGTTAGTGTAGATATGTCAAGCATTCTAGTTCTCCCAAAAGATCGACAACAGTTTTCGTGTGGGAATATTCATTAATTGCCATTTTGCTATAATGAGTGGGCTATTTTGTCTTCATTGTTTTTGGTCAAGCAAAAATCAAAATACAATCAATCGTCAAAATGTTCCTTTTGACGAGTCTAAACGCAATTTTAAAAAAATGGAAGATACGAAACGAAATCTTAAATCTAACCTCCAATGATACGCGTGAGGCTGAATTGTTAACGATCCTATGAAATTTAAACGTTAATGATACATGCAGCAAACAGAAACACTGATGCTCCAGGATATCTCAACTTTAAAAAAAATGTGATGTATAACATATATCCATAAAATACAAACATCAAGTACCGGATCTGGAGCCGACATAGGTGATCATGGTCGCCTCCTATCTTTATTTCAAACAGGTTTAAAAAGTCTAAATTTCTTCTATGTTTAGTTAGTGCAAATCTCTTTAGACTATCTAAAAAGGATGTTCATTGTCTACGTCGACTTTTTTTATCATCTATTTTTCAAGGTAAGGCTGAATGGTCTAATTTTTTTCTTCGATTTAGATGTCTACAATTACAAATCCATTTTGCCCTTACTGTGATGGTATTAAGAAATTCAAAATTAATGAGAATCCAAGGATAAAGAAAAATCTAAAACTTTACGATACAACAAAACCTTAACTTTGTTCATTCCTAGAAATCTAAACGTCGGTCATGCCAGGAAATCGAAACTTCCAATATCCGAGTAAATCTAAAGTTAGCGATCCCTGAATAACTAAAAATCTTAACCTTTTTGGGCCGATAATTATTGTTTAGAAAGCGGCTGGACTGATTAGTATTCCTCCCGACGTTTCATCCACTCAGACACAGCCCTTCTCCTGGACAACCCTGGACACAACAGTCACCGACCCTTCACCGCTGCTGCTCAGATCCCAGGTGTTGCCAGGCGACTCGAGTGCGGACCCTCAGGCCAACCAATATTACACTTGACTCCAGGTTGAAAGGAAAACCTCCACTGGAAAAACTCCTCGTCTGAAAGTGAGTGCAGTCTGCGGTTAAAAAGAAGTAAAAAGTTGAGCACGCTCGGCTCTGTGTCTGTAGGTCTGTATGTCTGTCTGTCTGTGTGTCTGTCTGTCTTTGTGTCTGTCTTTTCCTTCCTCGCTATCGCTCTCTGTATATCTCTCAGTCTCTCTCCTCGTTTCTCTACTTCTCTTTACTTCTCTATATCCCTCTTCCTCTATCTGTTCATCTCCCCCCATCTATCTCTTTCTCTCTTTTTCTTTCTCTCTCCTCTCTCTCTCTCTCCCCTTCTCCCTCTCTCTCTCTCTCTCTCTCTCTCTCTCTCTCTCTCTCTCTCTCTCTCTCTCTCTCTTTCGAAACCTGACCATGAAAAACCAAACTCATTTCGTTGGGAACACTTGGTCATTTTTCATGACGATTTTTTATCAAGAAATCAAGTATCAAGTCGTTTTTTCTTTATGAATGTCTATGTTTGCTTACAGACTCGGTTGTTATGTTTCCAAGGAGATATCAAAATCACTTTTTACAACCTGTTATATAATAACGCTTGTCATGGGATTATTACAGTTGTTGTAGTAAATATATTGTTGGCAAAATCTGCGTCAGATAGTCAACAGTACCATAGCATGGCTTTGAAAGAAAAAAGAATGCACCGAACAAGAAAAGAACTGTGCACCTCATTCTCTTCATGTGTTTTTCTTCGAAATGTTCTTGTTTGGAACAAGCAGTCTAAAAGTAGATTGGAAACATCTTTGGCACATATCTCTATAAATATATAGTAAATTCCAACAGTGATATTTGTTTTAGCTATCTGCAGTTTTTTTTTATAATTTTAAATAATGTATTTTTGGGGTGGGGTTTATCTGTCAATATGTTATGAAAAAGCTCATCTCGTCCTCTGTTTCTCTCTATCTATCTCACGGCCTCCTTCTCTCTTTGTCTATCTATCCATCTCTCTCTCTCTCTCTCTCTCTCTCTCTCTCTCTCTCTCTCTCTCTCTCGCTCTCCCTCTTTCTCTCTCTTTGTATCTCTTTCACAAATTGTTTTTACTCGGGAAAGCTTAACAGCGTATTAACATAACTGATAAACAAAAGAAATATTAAAACAGTTACAAGAAGAGTTAACATGAGAGTATCTTTCGAAAAGGAGTGTGAATTCGTTCACCAAGTCTAACGTAACGGTAATGATACATGTATCTAATACAGAACATAAAAGGTAGTAAGTACAACGTTGTGGAAGTTTACGATTCGTCTTAAGATATGCACATATGAATTAGAGCTTACGACGAGCTGTAAGTTACTGCGACGTTACTGTGACGATACTGCGACGTTACTGCGACGTTGTACTTACGACTCAAAGTGCTCAAATGGAATTGTCTTAAAAGATTTACTACATAATGACACTGTGACATTTCTCGCTTAAGTTCGTAAAAAGTGGAATAACTTTTTGCAAAATCTCCTTCCCTATAAAGCACTAAACACTCCCCCCAGAACCTTCCTGCACACTTAAAGCAGTTTGAAGAACAGTGCTTTCTTTCTAAATTTCTTCTTATTACTGTACGAATGTCCACAAAATGCTTGGCGCAGATTCCATAACTAAAGAAGGATAAGAGATGCTTTATTATGTGAAGACCCAGGTTACACTCTGGGGTACAAACAGATGTCAAGGGTCTGATTTTTTTTATTCTACGCAGATAACAAAACCCTAGGACATGCATGTTGTGTTTAGGGGGCAATTTAGGGGGCAATTCTTTATCCGTTCCGTGAAATGTTTCGTGGGAGAAGCATGTTTTAAGAGATAATGGAGGCTTGACGAAACATCTCAAGTAGCTGCTCTGGCATCTAACTCGAGAATTAACTTTAGGGCTCACTATTTTAAGGAAAGCTACTGCACCAGAGTTTTTTTTTCTTCTTCTTCTTCTTTTTTTTTTTTGGCTGGTAAGATATCAAATTCTTTTTAACATTCAGAAATGTCAGGGTGCCATGTTTGTACATTAATGCGATTCAAAGGTTCAAAATTCATTTTCTGACTTTAAAGAAACACTTTTTTTTCATACAGCAACGTTTACACACGATGACAATAATACTATTATTACATAATATCCACGATACAAAGAGATTATTTTAGATTTTAGATTATTTTTAACTTTCTCTCTCTCTCTCACTCTCTCTCTCTCTCTCTCTCTCTCTCACACACACACAAACAGATACACACATAAGCACAGCAACTTTTAAACGCACAACCATACACAGTAATCTCTTTTACTTGACGATAACAGACATTAAGATGTTTGGTTCAGCCCTAAATGAGATGGGTCGTTTTTTAATTAACAAAATTTAATTTTGGCAGCTCAAGGAAAAACAATGCAAATGTGTTGAGTTAGACCATTTTGATAAAGTTTAAAAGTTGGTTTGCTTTCGTTATGGTGGTATTTATTTTGCTTGCCTTGTTTTCTTGAAGGTTTTGGTGCCAACAAGTGTTAGAGAATGATATTATTCTTTAAAAAAATGTTTAAGGCATAATTATTTCCGCTCCGTTTAGCATTATTCCCGCGAAACAAACTAAATCTTCGTGTTTTCCCAAAAAAGTTACAAAACCTTTGGTAAAATGGCATTCCTTAATGTATTATTACTTATTTACAAGCCGTTGAAATATACAAAACTCTGCAATATGAGATATTGTTGGTGTTTCTTTCAATTATACGAAATGGAGTTAGAAATTTTGAAAGAGAAAGCAATTGTACATTTACAAAATTAATATATTCTTCATCCCATTGTGTTTCATGTGGTTGTCTATCGCTAAAAGTGTTCTTTAACTTAGAATATCCGACATTAACCGATAGCCCTTTACCAATCTTTTGATCTTTCCCTTAAATGGTTCGTTCAGTTGAGTTAGTTTTTTTTTTTTTTTTTTTTTTTTTCAATTTTATTGCTTTTTTCTTTGTGATTTGCATAAAGACAAGATCAGAACCAAGATAAAAATCATTAATGTTCTGTTTTTGCCTATGTATGTATCTCTGTCGTTCTCTCCCTCTTTTCTGTCCCCCTGTTTTCTATCTCTCTTTTTCTTCCTCTCTCTCTCTCTCTCTCTCTCTCTCTCTCTCTCTCTCTCTCTCTTTCTCCCCCCCTCCCCCCCAAAGTTACTCTTAGTCCTGTTTCATGGTATGTGTTAAAAATCACTGAAAAATCTAAAATAGGTTTTAACTTTAATACTCCCATGAAAATGTAACCACCAAAAGATTGAAGATCACGTTCCACTAAGAGATTATTTTTGGGACTCTCGGAAACTTATGGCGTTTAATATTTTTTAGTAACAAGTAATAACAAACAACAAGGATGGCGTTTTTAAAAAGACTCATGAGGGAGAAAAACATATGTAAGAGCGAAGAAGAATATCATGGAATGGAGACACACACGCACATGGATGGCGTTTTTAAAAAGACTCATGAGGGGGAAGACATCTTAAGAGCGAAGCAAATCATGGAATAGAGACACACACGCACAAAACAAACAAACAAACAAACAAAAAACAACAACAAAAACGAACTCAGAGGAGGAAATCAGAGGCGTATAATGACAATGATAGTCTAGATTTTTAGAAAAGTAATGGATGTCGTGACGTTTTTGCTTGAGTAGGTATCCAATCACTGCGGAGTAATTGGGACTTGATCATTTGTAAAAGAGAAACATTTTTCAGGAAACATATGGACCGTACTTTTTTTTTTCGAAATGACGGATCACTTTTTTGTGGATTTATATTTTGCATTGCTCTCTTTTTTCATGTTCTCTTGAGAACCTAATGGTTCAGATTTCCTGTATCCCACGAGGTGAGCTCTGGGAAATTGAATATAATTTTCTTTGCGTGGGTCTCACGATCAAACAAGCTATGAAACTCTGATCCTCCCACGACAAGTCAGTGTATGAAATGTGTAGGCAAATATGCACAAAGAATGTACTCTCGTTTAAACACATCTTTAGATGGAGTAAAAGATTAATGTAATAGTATTAATACTGTTTCTTTTCATTCCAGTCGTATTTTCTTTGATGCAGAACATTTACGGTATGTAATGTTTTCGAAATATTTGATATAACATTAGTTTTTTTTTTAATATGTTTGTTCTGGCAACACTAATTGGACAGTTTTTGGATATCTTTTGTTTAAAACGAGAAAAACGTGTGTTCTGAGGAATATGGTTTATCTTTGAAATTTCATAAATGACGAGTTATGTTCTCTAGTTTAATTTGTTTGTATTTTCGGGTAGGAAATGACTCCAAACTCAATTACTATAATGTTCAAACACCAAAAATCCAAATAACTATTCTTCCAAAGCCGGCGCATCAAAGCGTCAAGTTGAATGAAATATGTCTAGTTCAGATCATACAGATTGCCGTAAGATCTGATATATTTTTCCCCTTTTTTGTTACGTATGCATATTTAATGTACTAGTGGATTGAATGTGCGCTCATATTTTGAGACAGTGGGACCTGCTAGTGTAATACTAATAGAACCTGAAGTCTCATTGTTCACGATTCTTCTTCATATCGTTCTGGCTGCATTGAGGAGTTTTTTTTTATTTGTGTATGTGTATGTGTGCGTGTATGTGTGTGTGTGTAATTGGATAGGTGTTAAAGTTGTTTTCTTCTCTTTCAGTCAAACACCAATTACTTGAATTGACGGTGTCCCCATCAAAGATCTGGTGGAGTTTTGTTTGAAAAGCCCTCATTGAACAAGGCCTCAAAAATGTTACATTTTTTAAAGGTGACATTACATTCATGCTATTGATTTTTTTTAGGGGAGGGTGATATTGTTTTGGGGTTGATTTTGTTTGGGGTTTTTTCTAAAGGGGGTAAGGGATATGATCTAAGAAATATTTTGACATGTTGATTTTTGTCCTCAGTTTAAGCGTTATATATGTTATGTCACGTGGTCGCCATTACAGTTGATTTTCAGAGCATCTGGTAGGTTTAGCCCACATCTTTCAGAATGTCCTTTATGTCGTTTACTTTGAATTTCGCGTAAGGTTAAGTTGCAAACAAAATCTACCTATTGAATAATCTAACATAAGGGGGTAGTATATCTCCACCTTTTCCGCAGGATTTCTATCAATGGGTGTTGGGTGGTTGCTTGTCTTGAGTGTACTGATGTTGATAGTACTATTTAAATTTTTGTCCGGCTTGGGGAGTTCTGTTTTGTTTGGTCAAACCGTCATTTTTCTTCCAATATTTTGTTGGGTTTTTTTTTTGTGATGTCCCTATTTCTTATTATTTTGTTTCGTGAGTGCCACTTCAGATATCTGTCAAATTCAGTCGTTGGCGAGCCGAATACATTCGAACGATCGATCTGAGGTGGTGAGAAGGAAATCGGGCGTTGGTCGTATTCATGAGCACGATTTTTCTAAGAAAAAAACAAAACAAGGACCGTCTGATGTTTTTGTGAGGCAAGACCGCCAGTAGCAACACACTCAACCAGAATATTCATAATATTCTACAACTTTTTCTAAAACTTCATCAAAGTGAATAATATCAAATTGGACCTCTTAACTAGCTGTATTTAACCAATAACATGTAATAGCATTTTTATAACTAAGCTGTATAGTAGGTATAAACATAAATGTTTATCATGACTTCACAAAGGCCTCCATGTGACTATACTTAACGTTGTAAGCTGAGCTCATGACCGAGTAGCGACTTGTGAAAGAAGGGCTGTCGGACTTTTGCATTCGACGGTTAGAGCAATTTGGATTTGATTTTACATCTTAAATGCATGCAACTGTACAACGACATGCTAACGACGCTGTTTAAACGTGTAATAGAGATTTTATAGCAGCAGTAGACTCGAGGGTGAGAAATTATTTAAAACGCCACGGACGTAGAAGCAAAGTTACGAACAGAAACCTGGAGCTTTACACTAGGTGTTCAGTTTACATTTGAACGAAATGGAATATCAGCCAACGGAAAACGAGTCAGGTGTGCAATCGTGATCTGATCTGTCAAGAGGGGACTAACGAAAGAATAAGTACTGTGTCTGGTCCGCGACTAAATGACACCAATCGCTCAGCTAGTTCAGTGAGCAGCATCAGCATGGCTGCAAATGAATTGAGCAAGATACGCCAGGGAATCCAAGAGATGGTAGGAAACCTTTCCTCGTGGCGTCAGTCAACTCTCAACAGCCAAGAGCGTCCCGTGTGGCCAACGCTATCAAAGTAGACGGTCGACTGGAAACCTCCACGGCAAGCATAAGGCCGGAGCTCTTCAAGCAAGAAGACTGCCGGGCGGAGTTTACTTGTCAGCTCGTGGCAGTGGACGCCCAGGGCAGGGAGCTCGTGAGAACATCGCACCTGCTGCAGCAGCCTTCCAGCTCAGCTTCACACTCGGCAGGTGGGCAAGGCTGGACTCCAGCAGTGGTCATGCATCTGGTCGACCTGGTCCAAGATGTTAACTCAAACATCCAAGTCATAAGGAGTGCATTGGACAATATCCGTGATAGACAGATCGGCGTGGGAGAGCTAATAGCGTTGCTGAAAGATCTGGGGAAGTGGTGACTTGAGAAATCTTGACAACAGAACGGAAGACAAAATGGGACGCTTAGAAGATAATCACATAGAAGATGAATCTTTTTTCGACGAAATGAGAATTATGAACAAGATTGACGAAACGACTTTTAAATAAGATTGAAGTTATTGAGGGTAAACTAGTTAATCACGATGGACACAACATCCAAGATGACCTTTCGTTGCTATGGTCAAACATGTCTAAAATTAATTTGGACGTAGCCTTAGTGAAGCCTTCGATCGAATCTATCATTGATGACAATTACGAATCTATTAAAGTAGAAATTGGGAGAAAAAAGATATTCATTTCGAAAAGAAATTAAATACAACATTTGTGCAGCTTTATTGAACAACACAAAGAACCTTCCATCCCGCCTACAAAATCAGTTCGATATGCTTAACAACAGAATCGATGAGCGCTTTGCATACCTTCAGGCAAGTGTTAAGGAGAGTATTGTTAGCAGCAGATCAACGTTCTGCGACAATGTAAATGCCATGAACATCAGTGATGGCATGAAAGTAACCTCTGTAGTGACAGACATGCTCACAGCCAAAATCTGCAGGAGACGAATGAGCTTTCCGCTGATCCATCATCATCATCATCACCATCGTCATCTTTTTGTCAGGCAAGACTGCGAGTAGCAACTCACTCAACCAGAATATTCATAATATTCTACAACTTTTTCTAAAACTCATCAAAGTGAATAATAAATATCAAATTGGAAATCAGTGTCCTATAATTAGCAACCTGTATCGCGTGCACATCTTAATAAGCTGTATTTAACCAGTAAATGTAAGAAAATTGTATGACTAAGCTTTATTTTATAGTATGTATAAACCAAGACGTGATCATGCATATTTCAAAACAATAATTACTACAGAGTCATGGGCATATCCAGAAGTCGAGACCAAGCTCTTCCACTTCAAAAGGGTTTAAAGCTGAAAGTTCAGGCTAAAGGTAACGTGTAATTTGTTTGCTTCTTTCTCTCTCTCTCTCTCTCTCTCTCTCTCTCTCTCTCTCTCTCTCCTCGTCTCTCTGTCTCACCTCTATCTCTATCTTTCTCTCTCCCCATGTATATCTGTTACCCGTCTCCCCTTTCAATCTCTTCTTTGTCTCCACTAGGACTGGTAGATAGCGACTGTTTATCTTTCTGTTTGGCGATCGATCATCTACCATAGACTGGACATCAGGATCGCCTACCGGCGCCTAGATCTATCAACCTTCACTCAGATGGAAGTCAATCAAGGAGAGACCTACGGTTTCACGAGCCTATTAATTAAGCTCAAAAACAGGACGGGAGGGTTGTTTATTGAGTAAGGGAGAGAGAGTGGGAAGGGGTGAGGAAGTAAAGAAGAGAATGGTGGGTGGAAGGCGCTCCCATAGTTTAGAGATAATGCTAGACAATGACAGATACTTGTCGTTTCAGATAAGCATATTCCCTAAAAGAATATAATATTCAATATATATATAGATATAAATAAAGAGAGAGAGAGAGAGAGAGAGAGAGAGAGACATACACACAGACAGATAGACAGACAAAGCGAGAGATGGTGGTTATCTGAGTGAGCAGTGCAGACAAAGAAATTTGGAGGATAAATTAAAGTTAGGAAGAAAAATGAGTGAGACCTGGAAAAAGGAAGGAGGACAGCGAGAGACAGAGAAGCTGTCAGAAAATCACAAGGGAAACGATAAAACATAATAAAATTTACTTAGCGAATAACAATATCTGAACTTATTTGAACTAGCTTACATGAAAATTTCAAACAAATTAAAATTAATTAGAAGGTATTAATGTTAGGAAAAATAAATTTCATCAAAAGTGCTTTATTTGTCTTTTTGAAACTACATGAGCGATAGTAAAATCATCTGTCCATTACCAAGGTGTGGATGAAATTTAATCCGTTTGTCCTTCCTTTTGATCCCCAAGTATAGTTCCCTGAGTCAATTTGTCTTTCTCTTTTAATTTAAATTGTGGAAACAAAAGTAAATCCCATACATTCTCTTTCTAACAATTTAACCCAGCCTTTCATGTTCATGTTCAATAATTTTTTCTCTATGCCTCTTAAGTTAGTGGGGTTGAAATGATTTGAGATGGTTTCTCAACATCAAATGACAGATGATGTCTAGGCATCAATTTTTATTACAATCTGTGAGTAAAAATTAAAAAGAAACTACACTACAGTCCATCAGCAAATATTACAAAAGAAAAATGTTACTGAATAATGGCAGAATTTTGCTAGTGTTTTTTGCTTATAATTTCTAATAATTAAAATGTTCATCTTTTTCTAATACATTTCTTCTTCAATGTTTCATCATCATATCATCATCATCATCATCATCGGTATTTTGATTAACATGCAGGTACTGGGGCAACATCCACATCAGTGGACCCCCTTCCAGGTAGCTGGCTTGCTGCACGCATGGCTGATCTGTAAGTGTTCTTTGCTTATAATTTCTAATAATTAAAATGTTCATCTTTTTCATACAAGTATGATTTTTCAAAACTTGGAGAAGTATGCGTCTCACAGTGAATTTAAGAAAAGTAAAAAACATTTCATTTTTTTTAAATACAGCAACTATTATATGTTCAAACAAATGCAAATATTTGAAAAGGAAGAAACACTTTATTTTGAGTCAACAACCATATTAACAATGGAATCGCTCTACAACACCATTTCAACAAGGACAATATTGTAAACATTAACAAGCAGTATTTACAATCTTTAAAAACATTAATAAAGACAATTAATGTAATATAGTTTACAATTTAAAAAGTATTTCCATTCTTGTTTTTATGATATATTTCATAAAATATTAAGAGCAAACTTACAAATCAAGATTAATAGAGACAACCAACAATAAAGAGTCCATACATAATTTTTCTTTTTAAAAATAATTTAACAATACTGCTGAAGTTGACAAAATAGATCAAAAACACAAAATATGTGCACGAAAATGTCAACTTACTTTACCTTTCAAACACTGTTCAGTTCTTTAAAAGTTCAATTTATTCATGTTCAAAACACCCTGTACATGTAACAAATCAAGCAGCAATTATTCTTCATAAAAAATATGTATAGTCTACATTTTTTATTTCATTGGCTTTTGTACATTTTTTTTTACATAAACCAGAGGAGTCAAAAAAATGACTTTCTTCAGGGACTTATCAAAAGAGATAATTCATCTGCACACAACAACAGAGACTATGATTAAACGGGAGCATGTCAAATTAGATTTAGGTACAAGTCAAGATTGCTGTTGCCTTTATTGATCAACCTGTGTATAATAATTTTAAATTTCTTTCTTATGCTGTATAGGATTGAAAGCGCTGGTGATTACTCGTAAAGATAATGTAACTGGTTTTAAAGCGTGGTCTGTGTGTAATTCTATTGGTGTTCATTGTGGTGTCTCACTATTATTGTAATGTAATTTCTTTTGAAGATGTCACATTCAACATTATATATTTTCGATGTAACACACATTGACTGAATAAATTTGAATTTGAATTTGAATTTGAATTTGAATTTGAATTTGAAACTGAGATTTAATTAATCATCATTTTCAAATGCCAGGATAAACTTACCCATCAGGATCAACCTATACAATTATAAATTTTTTTATTCAACCTATATTACTTACAATAAATCGTCCTTTTTTTTTTTAACAGATGTCTCTCATACTCCGAGTGTTTTGCAAAGGCAAATGAAAAAAAATAATAAAATGTAGGCAGTAGCATGAATACGTTTATATTTGTTTTTCAAAATCTTACACTCGGAACCATAAGTTCACTCTTACAATCAAGGCATCCGAGCCCAATCAGAAAAATTATATTTGTCTGCTGAGTGGTTACAACCCCCCGCACCAGCTGTCCTGACGCTGTATTGCTATGGAACTTATCCAGTGCCTATTATCCAATAAAGACTTTAGAATGATTTAAACAATATTTTCACTCAATAACCTTTGTCTACTACTTGAGATGATATTAAGAAGGTTCTAGTTTTGATGGAATTAGAGATAATAGCAGTAAGAGGTTCTTTCTGGACAGAAGAATCTTGAAAACGAAAATGTAGAGATTGGCAACCTGGTTATAAAATAAAGCAGCATTAGGACTAATGGCCTAGTCATAAAACTGTTATAGCCTGAACCTTAAAAAAAAGCGCAACAAGTGAAGCTAGAACCTATTTAATGTCACCTTGCGACTATAACAACTAGTTATAACTGTTGCAATGATTGTTGGCTAGGTGTGGAGGCTAGATCTAAGCCCATTGTTATTTTCTCAACAGCTGCCTTCCTAACTAGGTTTAGATCTACACCTTTGTCAAGAGGGTTCACTCATTGTCAGAGTCCTAATCGGGGCCATTGTCTATCTTCACTGTCTGCGTTTATCAAAACCTCCCTTACAACACTATATGTGCCGGCCAGGATTCTTTGAACTGGTCTCATTATTACGGAAACGAGCTGAAAATCAACCCCAAAAAAATGGGGGAGAAACTAAAGTGTAAAAGCGCAGAACCATAACGGAAGCTGCATTACGCCAATCAGGAAATGATTGCCTAACTTTATCTCAATAGAAAAGAGCCTGCATCTACACTGTCATGTAAATATGGATTCTCATCTCGGGCCACAGAAGTAGGTCATGCTAGCCCAGATAAGCTGAGCATGGGATAAAATGACTTACATACATAACAATAAAAGTACAACTAGAGAAGCAAAAAAAAGACATGGTCCTGAAAAGTTTGAATAAAACGCTTGAACACAGGCTTAATTAAAAATCACCACACAGCAAAACTAAAACCAATAATGCATTTTAGAGATTTAGAAAAATTTTCCAATGGGATTGAGCTTGATATCTGAGGATGGATTGTTGTTGTTGTTTTGGCCCTGAGGCTGCCCAGTGTTGCTCATGGCCTGCAGGCCTAACTGGCTCGGCATGCTGGGAAACAGAGGGAGGCTCACCACAGGCTGTCTCAGGAAGCTCACGGAGGGCGGGGGGCCCGCTAGCATCAGTTGTGGGGGCGGCATCGTCATCACAGGCGGCGGGGGCTGGTTCAGCTGGGGGGGAGGCACCGCCCAGTAGCTGTCTGCAAAATCTGTGTGCTGCTGCATGGGGTATGGCTGCGGTTGGGACGTAGAATGAGCAAAATGTTGCGGTTGAGATGCAAGTGCGAATGGCTGTGTTTGAAATTGTTGTTGTTCCTGCTGCTCTTGGGGAGCCTGCCGCTGTAGGTCCGCGGCCAGTTGGTTAGCCAGGGACTCCAGCTGAGAGAACTCGCTGTAGGTCCGCGGCCAGTTGGTTAGCCAGGGACTCCAGCTGAGAGAACTTCTCACTCTTTGTCTCCGGGGTGAATATTGGAGGCAGCACGGGAGGGGGTATGGGTGGCGGGATATTGGGAGGCTTAGACACCTCAGCCTGTCCTGTGCTCTGAGCTGCTCTGGCACCCCCCACAGGCTGAGTTTCGGGGAAATCTCTCGAGCTGTACAACGATGCCCTGTTAGGGTGGTAATCCTGCTGATGATGCTGGTGCTGAATAGGATCGTAGGGTTGATTTGAGGACGAGGAAGTGTGTGAGGTTTTGGCGGCAGAACTGGTTTCCATCTCGGTAGAGGAAATGTTTGCGGACTCCAGCAGCTGCTTGACGAACTCATGGAGGATTTCTCTCTGGCGACTGGTACTGTCCTCAGGATCACTGCCGTACCCACTAGAGAATACATAATAAAAACACAAGTAAGCTTGTTTTCCTTAGATATTTGATAAACATAATACTATATCAAGTGATGTAATTATCTATGTACATGTATTCCTGGCATTGAGAAATTTAAAAGAATAATTGATTTGTTAGGGTATAGACTACAGAGATTGAAGTTAGATTTTAGCAGAGAACAAGAAAACCACAACTTATCTTGGAATAAAAGAAATATTAAATATTCTGAAAGTATGGTTAACGTTCTGAACTTTCTGTGACTGACTTGCATTCTTTAATGTTAGTTAATGAGTATGAAAAAACAAGGAAAATATTCCAGCATTGACACCCTTTAGGCCCCAGGAGAGGAAAAAGTCCACCAGAAAAAATGCATTAAATTGCTAGTCTACAATCTTATGGTCTAAATATATGATGCACTTTTTGTGCAAAAAGTTTTGCAACAAATTTTGTTTTTAAAATCTAAAAATGTATGTACGCATCGTGACAAAACAGGACCTACAAATTTTGTTTAAAAAAAGAAGAAAATAATATTTTCATCAATCAGGGTGTAACAAATTATTATTGTTTAAAACAAGCACTACCATCACCGCCTTTGTCAATAGACAAATGAAAAAAAAACAACAACAAAAAACAAAACAAAACAAAAATATTGATTTTTCACCTATGGTGTGCAAATAAAGTGCATGTTAAATCTGCATTCCAGTGGTGAATATGTTTGGTATTTTTGCTGCTTCGTTCCTTAAAAGGTTATGTAGACAACAATTTATCTTTTTTATCTTATCACTATGTATTTTTTTTTCCCTTAAGAGATTCAATTCTCTATTAACCTTTTCAAGACTTTGGCGCTAGTACCCTTTTTTTCCCTCAGGACTTTTTCATATAAAGCCTATACATTTCCCCGGTGACGTGGTAACTTAAAGAAATAATGATAGTTACAATATTCCTTCCCTTTGACCACTTTCATTTCTAAGGGTTTTAACGATAAAGTTTGACTCTAACGTGTCAACAAGCGCTGCACTGGTCAACGAGAGGTTGTCTAGTGCCGCGTCGTGAAACTTTCATATCTCAACTTCTATGCTACCATCCCCTGAGATTTAACACAGAGAAACAGATGACTCACTCGGAGGTGGGCACAGGCATTTGAATACTGGAGGGTCCTTGAGGGGGGGCTTCTCCTTTGTGCTCTGCTGAGAGAGTAATGAATAAACTTTAAAAATTTTACACTTTGCATGGATTTTTGTACAATTTGCAATCTTTCATAAATTATTAAATTACACAATGCCAATAGCAAACTACTTCTTTTTTTTTATAAAAGTATAAAACGAGACAGCTCAAAGTTTGATAATTTGTGAAGTTAATGTCGTTTGCACTATCTGTTAGTAGTATGCATTTTTATTACCTTGAAAACGTTTACTAATTCATCAGTATTATAACTTTCTCATATATTAATTCTCAAAAAAGTTTGTTTTGTTTTTTTTAAACGAGTTATTGTATGTTGGGGCAAGAAAAAAAAAGAAAGAAAGAGAGAACAAAGCTACAAAAAAATATTGAGCAAGCTCACTTGTGCTAAAAGCACCTTTCCTGATGGTTTCTCCAAAAGATTCAATTTTGCCATGGCTCATTGTGCTGGTACCTGAAAACAATAGGAACAACACATCTGTGTTAATAACAAAATGCATTGTATTATGATAATTGCTACCTGTAAAAAAAAATGTCCAAAACCATAGCAAATAATTTCTTTTAAAAAAACATCATTCATTCATGGCATCCCATTAAATACAAATAATATAAGATTTGTTAATATTTTTTCAACATTGATCTTGTTTTTTTGGGGCTAATTACCCTAAAAATGTCCACCTTTGGAGGCATTTTGTCTTACCTGGTATAAACAGCTCCTTGCCTGTTCTTATTTTTTTTTTTTCACGCCTCAAAAACATTTTCATCAAAACTGCACATAAAATACAACTGTACTCGTTTTCAATAAAAGTCATGGATAACGTATTAACAATAAATAAATCTCTCTAACCGATGGCAGAGTGGTTAAGCACACTGGTCTTTGCCTTGGCAAGGCAAATAGGTGCCGAGTAGAAGGTGCGGGTTAGATCCATGTCATCAGTCTAAAATGTGTCTTTGTCTACTTGTTTTATCTGTTGGTCTCAAGCTAGACCTAGGTTTGTGGATGTCCCTTCTAACCTATTTTAACCTACTTTAATTAACAATCAAACTTTTCAACAACTTAGCAACACAGACCTGCTATGCCTGACTGGAGTAGTTTAGCCCGGAACTCTGGTAGTCTCCTCCTCCTTTTCTCCCTCTCTCTGACTATATTGTCATCTACAACGTCATCATCGTCATCGATTCTGATGGGCGAGAGGCTTGAGCGGCCCCTCCCAGGTCGCTTCTTACGCAGCGGTGAGACGGATCGCTGACGGACAATGGTGACCCTGCGGCCAGAAACAAACGGAGGAGGCGAAAGCTTGGAGTGTCCAGTGGCTTCGCATTCAGGCCCTGTCATAAGTTCTTTCCTTGTGATTCCTCGGGTGCGTGGCTCAGGACTGTCAGATCTGAAAAGAATTGGAAGATCAGTACTCCAGATTCACCATAGGGTTCAAAGAAACATTGTTTTTAAATGATTTTTAATACATTATGTAGTTTTGCAACACACACACGAAAACACACAAATTGATGGATATATATCACTAACCATTAATGTAGCAAAGGCTTCTACAAAACATCTTCTTTGTGCCAATATAAAGGGAATAACTCGCATTTTTTAAATCAAATCATATAATTTTATTTTTCTTCTCACCTATTCCTTGCGAGCTTCCGATTCTGCGGACTCGTATCCCTGAGTTTCCGCTTCAACGAAGCCTTGTCTCTGGCATAGTCCCTGTCTGAGCCTCTGTCTTGCTCTCTGCTCAAGTGCCGCCTGGACGAGTGTGAGCTCCTCTCGTCTTGATCCCTGTCTTGCCGGCTGCTGCCCCGCACAAAATCCTCGAGGCCCCGCAGCTTCTCCTCCACGAGGCGCTTGAACCGGTCTCTGCTGTCCACGCAGGGGCTGGGGCTCCTGCTCACCCTGCCCGAAGCCTGGCCTTTCTCCGCGTCTCTCTTCAGCAACATCCACTCAGTCTCCGGGGAGTATCTCGCGTATTTACCTAAGCCGTGCATCCTCTCCGAATCTACAGGGGGAGACCTCGTCTCTGATCTGTTGCCGGGTTTGTTCCCTCGGTCCCCCCATGGATTATGCACGCCTCTGCTTGGACCATCGCTGGTCCTGCCCGTGCCCCAGCCAGGCCCGTACAAGTTTCCACTCTCCGCCGGGTCTCTGTGGCTGGTTATGAAGTGTCTGAGGTCATTTTCGCTCGGTCTCCGTCGCTCAATCCTGCCGGCACTGGCAGTTCCCTCTTCCTGCTTATCAGCTTTGAATCTATCTCGCATTTCCATATTCCTCCCAAAGACATCAACTCTTTTTGTGGGGCGTGATTTGCTGCCTCCGCTTAAAAAATGATGATAAAAAAAAAATTATTTACCCATTGTTTTTGGGTAGGATGATTTACAAAAAGGCAATTGAGAATAGCTCCTACATTATCAATAGTCTCTATTTTTTTCTATTAGATTTAACTTGATGGCATTGTTTATTACCTCATAACGGTGTCTTATATGAGAATTACATATAATAAAAATGTATGTACTTGATATAACAGTATTATCAGGTATATTTACAGGTTGGAAGTTAAAAAAATAAAACCAACTTTATAAATATTAATCTTTCAATCATATCAAGCTCCGCACTTCAAGCTTTTGTAGCTGATCATAGGACTTACTCTTTGGAGTTGCCTTTGGTTGATCGGGAGTATCTATCTTCAGATCTGACGCTAGCCCCAGATCGTGGTTTGCCGAGCACTGGAGCAGATAAGTCCCGCCCTTGGTTAGCAGGGTCTTCACCGATATCCGAACCATCTGAAATGTCGGAGAGATCCTGCCGAGCATTCTCGAGTTGACTTCCGTTGTTTGAGTCAGTCTTAGCTGGAAAATAAAATGACACGAGTTTATTGTGTGATGGATAAAATAAAAAAATCATCACAGTGTGTTAATTTCAGGCATATGCATTTGACATCCAACTTTTCAAGACCTTCGTGTGTGTATTATCAATATAAAAAAACAATTGGATTGATACATGTTAGAGGAAATGAGCCTTTTTCATTTAATTAAAGATTTTATTACAGAAACATTTAGGGTATTTAAGGCCTTAGTTAAAGCCTGGGGTGAATTAAAAGAAAAAAAAATGCTTTAAATTGAGTTTTAAATAAAACAGTACTATCAGCAAAAGCATGTTAGGGATGGAGGGTAAAACACTAGGTGGGTTACAATGAACTGAAATCACCTGTAAAAGCAGCCTTAAAGTTGGACTGTGCCTGTCTCAGGTGGGCAATTGTGCTGGGGCCTTTCCAGGCAGAGGCTCGTCCCACCAGAATCCTCTCAGCATCCGGTACGTCATCCACAACCATCAAGATCTCCTCACCTGCACAGGCTTCAGGCTTTTCTCCATTACTCTCCTTTAAACACAGAAAAGATTTTAAACATTTAGGACCAGTAACTGCGAATGAAAAACAACAGTAAAACAATAAAAATGTATAAACAAGTCTAAAGCCATTTTACTTTCAGTCAACACCACTTATAATGTCATAACTAAAACTTGTCATATCCGCTTCAACACTATGAAGGGAGGTCTTACAACAACAAAAAAGATCCATTTCAGGGAAAGAAAAAGAAACTATGAACATAGATCTATGCAGTGCCCCGCAGTACTTTTCACAATTTGAATTAAAAGGCTGCCTACAAGTCCGAAAATCCACTTTAAGTCAACACCACTAAGAATATCATTTATAAACTTGTCATATGCCTTCAACACTATGAAGGGATGTCTTACCAAAAAAAAAAGATCCATTTCAGGGAAAAAAAAAAAGAAATTATGAACATAGATCTATGCAGTGGCCCGCAGTACTTTTTACAAATTGAATTAAAAAAAGATCCATTTCAGGGAGAAAAAAAAAGAAATTATGAACATAGATCTATGCAGTGGCCCGCAGTACTTTTTCCGAAAATCCACTTTAAGTCAACACAACTAAGAATATCATTTATAAACTTGTCATATGCCTTCAACACTATGAAGGGATGTCTTACCAAAAAAAAAAGATCCATTTCAGGGAAAAAAAAAAGAAATTATGAACATAGATCTATGCAGTGGCCCGCAGTACTTTTTACAAATTGAATTAAAAGGCTGCCTACAAGTCTAAAAACTCATCAAATAGACATAATAGGAAGCAATGTTGTCTTAAAATCACATGGCAATTGGCATGTCTGTGAAATATTTATAAAACGATACTTGCAAGTGGCAATGGCATTTATACAATATATGTTAATTAAAAAATAAGTATGCCATTTTCCATACAATTTTTGTAATAATTAACAAAATGAAAAATCTAATCTTACAGAGTCACCAACCTGATTTGAGCCACTATTGATATCTCTGGGATGTGTTTTCAGTGACTTGAGAGGTGCATTCTCCTCTTTGGCAGCGTTTTGTTTCTTGAGGATTTCTTGAACACACAAATAATTCAATTGTTATGTATAGGAATTTAAGGAAAGATAAAAACTTTAAAAATAAAATAAAATAAACAATGAAAAAAACATTTTTTCTTCTCATTTTTTTTAGTCAATGAGTGACAGTTGCTGACTCGATTTAATTTGAGGCCTCCACTGTTAAATGCAAGGCATTTTATCTCTACAAGTGGAAGCTATAACTTTATCTTTAATCAACTCTTAAATGCTCAGGAAAATACTATGATAGGCGCACAACAAATATCAATTTAAGGTATATATCAGTTTGCTATTGCTTACTGTGCCACAGCAACATTTAACATTTAAATCATTCAAGACTGTGCCAGTAGGATAAAAGAAAATTTTTTCCTTTCATTATTTTTCAATGCTTTACAAATTACTGTCTGTGTTTTCTAGTTTAAAAAAATAAAAATATTAATACAAAAAGTAATCCTAGCTGAAAAATACCTCAAAATAGTTCCTGTTTCAGAGAACACATTACCTGAACGGCTTTACCCATCAGTATTTGGTAGCTCACCTGCAAGATCTGGAGTGTCCGCAGCGCTAGTGCGACCCCTGGTCAGTGTGAGGCAGTGCTGGTTCACGTAGACTTGGCTGAAGAGCTTCAGGACATGGTCTCCAGACTTGCGGTTAATTCCCAGAAACACACGCCTGGATTAAAGGGTATCAGAGAAAAGGAAAGGGGGGGAGTAGACAGGGTTATAGTCATGATTGTGTAAATCATTTAATGGTACTTAGATGTACTCCATACGCTCATATAATTATACTGAGAGAGTTTGCAATAGTTTATAATTATGTGTCTAATGTCTTCAACAACACAAGCCTTCCCATGGAGGGTTTAGTATAAATGGAAGTCATGTCAAAAACCAAGATACTAGGATTCTTTCAGTATGACTTTCTGACTTACAGTCATTCACACTTTCTTTATTCAAACAAAACTGTGAATTTTGTCAACAGATATATCATAATATATATCAAATTTGCATATATCTGAATCAAAAGATTCAAACACAGCAACATGTTGAAAATGTGAATTTATTTCCACAGGTGATTGAAAGTAAGTTCAGTGATTAATTCTTAGAATGCATAAAGAACGAATAGAGTAATGAAATCTTAGTTAAATGAAACACCCATTATAAATTTGAACTTTTGAAGCGAAAAGTACCATAGAAATTTAACATAACACTTTATTAAACATGATATACACCCTGAGGCATTGTTATATCACAGATTTCCACAATTCAGAGTTTGTTTTGTTAGATTGAATTTTTGTTTGTTTGTCTTTTCTAAAAAAATTATTATTAATGTGAGCTTTTAGTCTAGAGGACACATATAACACGGTATGTCCAAACCTTCAACCTGAAACATTTTATAAATGAAAACCAGTCTCTTATCTGCAGTTCAGTTTCCGTCTGAACTAGAAAATTGCTTTTGTTTTTCTTATTAAAGTAAGAGAGTCCGGTCTCACTAACATAATTTTGCTTAGCTCCTTCACGGGACACATTTTGAGATGGATGTTGGGATAATGCACGGAGATTCCATGCTCAGGGATTCCTCACAAAAATATTTTCCAAAGGAGGATGACTTTGTTTTAAAAAAGTGACATTAATAGACTAAATCTGAAAACCTTCAGGAGAGGTACTGCATATTTTCAAGGTCATAGTTATAAAGAATGAAGATAGATTAATAAAGAGTAAACAAAACATAGAGAGAGGAATACATATATACAAAGAGCGATATTACAGATTTTGGAGGCATAGACAATAGTAACGTTGAAAGTGTAAAATATAAATTGAGATAGAAGAAGAGACAGTTGAAAATGTAAAACTCAATGTCTTATCCCTTGTTACTTCAACAGGGTGGGGGACAAGCACATAATCAAATGATGGGGATGTAATGTTGGACATTTTAAAAGAAAGAACCATATTTGAATTAGAAAAAAAAGACATAGCAACAGGTAAATAATTTATAATTGTGCTAACTACTCATGCTCCTACCTGCCGTCCTGAGTGAACTTGAGAGATTCGTCCTCCACGTCGATGGTTATGGCGTCTGGTATTAACTGCCGCAGAAAGTCTACTGGGATGCCAGCCGGCATGTTGTGGACACTGAAAGTTTCCTCCACTTTAGGCTTGTTCCATGCTTGGGCTGAAACAGATTTTTTTTTCTTTTCTTGTGTTTTGGCTTCCAATTCTTTCCAAGTCGACAAGAGTGCCAGTGTAGGAGTAGAGAGCTAGGGTCTGCTCATACTCTTCCATGGCACCAAGAATATGTGGATTTTGTGAAACTGGGCTGAGCTTGATTCAATTTGAACCGCTTGCTTGAGGTACAGGCACAGAATAACACAAGGAAAACAGATCCGCTTCCCGAGAAAACATGCTGGGGTATCTTGACTTTGCCATTAATGATATCTTATATCTCCATTATTCTTTTTGCCATCAATTTAAAATATAAAAGGTGCGGCAACAGGATCATAATGCCTGGGATACTTGAGATTGTGTGTGTGCTTTCTACAACATGGGCTGGATTTTCTAGGTAACTTAACACACATTTTTTTTTAAATTAAACTTTTACTAATCGCATACAACCACATCAGATTGCATCCTTGAGAAAAGAAGTGATCTTGATCCAGCACGTTTTTATTTCTGTTCAGCTCAGTTGACTGAAAACGTTGCAGAGAGTGGTGCTAGCTAGCATGTGAATCCAAAACAAATGAAGCCACTATGGGCAGCTGCCTTGAAAACAGGCTAGAGAGATTTGCCATTTAAGATACCTTTTAACCCAGAAACATCGAAACATCAGGAGAGAATTTAAACTTTCATTTTCTCTCAGTAGACGCTTTAGACGGAACATGCTTCATAGCAAGGTGTATTTAAAGCTGTTCAAAGCTGAGGTGGCATGAAAAAAATTACAGGAAAATGTGGATGGCTGTGGTACCAAATTAAAGAAATGAATTGTGGAAACAAAGAATCATATGAGACAGATTTGCCGTACCAAAACATGGCAAGACCTGCTCTTGGCTCTAGATTATAATCTAGATTCTCTTGATTGAAAGGATAAACCATGGATCTTAAGGAACACCTTAGATCAAGTAGAACATATATAATTGTTGACTTCCAACAATACGCTTTTACATTTCAGATTCCATTTGCTTCTATTGCCTTATAGCTTGATTTTATACACAAGGTACCACTAGATTAAACCGTTCATTTTTTCGTTATTTCACAATTCATGTCATTTTTAATGACTTTGTCAAGCTTTCTATGATAATCCATCACTGACAAAATGACATTGTGACTCTGTCACAGAAATAACTTCCCACCAGATTGCATTAAAAAATAATTAAAATCCGGGTCTTATTACCCAACTGTCCTTATAATACATGCAGTTTGAGCAACTTTATCCGTGAAATGGACTTCACTTTATCCAGGTTCTTAAGGGCTTGATTTTATGTTGAAAACAACACAAACTTTGGTTGTTAACAACGGTATCCAAACTTCAAGCGCTTCAGGACAGTGCAGTACTAGTCCTTGCATCAAGGGCACAGCCGCTCTACTCATCCCACAGCAATTTCTACGAGGATAAGCATTTTCAAAATAAGACAAGATATGATGTACCTGTATCGCCTGAAGAATATTCTCTTTTTTTTTTTCATTATGGAAGCACATCCAAAATTCTAAATTCACACCTATCTCCTTTCCTGAGAGAAGGTGCTATTTAAACTGGAGTGATAAGTCAAATCGCACTGTCTTGATTAGTTGAGCATTGCCTTTTGCGCCACAAAGACAAGTGTGCAGCGCAACAATTCAGTGCATTTATTTCACAACTTTGAATAAACACGTCCCTCTCAGTATCGCATAATTTACGAGTAAAAAAAATGAATGTGTGATTCTGGTCTTCAAATATATTGATCTTTACAGTTATGAATCTCTCTCACTATCAGATAATTCAAACAAATTCTGGCACCTAGTGCCTACCGCTGGTGATAACCAATGCAACATCTACCAGCATCTCTGCAGATCACATGCTGGTCTTCTAAAATACAAGAGAGCCTACTCAACCTGGCCTTACCAACCTTAACAACACAGATAATCATCGTTGATATTCACAGACTGCCATTACTTTATTATTGTAAACACTGGGTGATACTCCTCAAGCAGACGAGTTCATAATAATCCAACACTATTCAACATGACACAAAATATTCTCAAGTATTTATAAGAAAAATTAAAAAACAATGGTGATATTGTTTAGCTTTGATATGCAATAAAAGAGTAGAATCACAATGTTTTGCCTCAGGAGTGGTGATAATCTGCTAGCCATTCAAACAGGACTTTCACTGGAAATCATCCAAAAGGTTCCGTTGTGCTTGTGTTCATGATTCATCACAAACTTTTACAATTAGTTCCACGTTTTTCTTTTTGTTTCTGTGTCAAGTTTGAAAGTGCTGTGTCCAACGATAGAATCTCATTTCTTGAGGCAGAAAACCTGTTTTCCAAACCAACAATATGTTCTGTTGATCAAATCGAAGACTTGATTTCTCCACTCCAGAAAATTGGTTGACAGGTTACCATTGCTGCTTCATGAACTTATGATGTCTGAACCGCTTGGTGGTGTTAACGATTTTAAGGCTTGCAACAAGAAGCTAATTACATCTCAATTTCACTGCATTTTTTTCTATGCTGTCTTGAACCACTGAGATTTTGATCCAGTATATTGGAAACAAACTGAAACAAAGTGACTTAAAAGCATTTTAGTGTTATATCTGTTAAATCAACAGGAAACAAAAAGTGAATATGAATACATTAATTATATTTTCTGGTAACTTCAATAGGGGCTTCTTATGAGAAAATTTTAAGGGAAAGCAGAGGGTACTGGCTTTTGACTGATTACAATACTCACCTGTTGTTCTGTTTTACTTACCATATGTACATGCATGATAATTATAAAAGAAAATATGAGATCACAAGCAAGGAAATCTGTGATCCTTACTTTTCTCTGCATTTTTTCTTGTACTAGGAGTGTACTTAATGACCAAATAATTATACTGTATTGGTTCTTTAAAAAAGTATGATCCAACTATTTAAAAAGTTAATTTCTTTTTACATTTCAGGGCCTCACATATTCGTTTTTGTTGTAGTTTAAGCCTTTTGAGTCCCTGTGCCACATAGGGCCACAACGACTCCCCTCCACTCGATTCTGGCCAATGTGGTACATGCAGCTTTTATCTCTGCCTCAGTGCTAATCAAGTCTGCTTCGGCCGGCCGACCTTACCTTGAAGGTTCCACTCCAGGGCTTGCCTTGTGATATTGGAAACGGCTTTCAAAGTCTGTAGCTTACCCCATTAACATTTTTTTTATCTCTGTCTCAAAAGGGGTTTGCTTTGCTCTGTCCCACAGTTCTTCGAGACAACTTTGGGCCACCTAATGTTGATGTTTCTGAGGCATCTGTTGGACTGTTGAAGAATGTTTGCAGTTTATGGGTGTTGGTCTTGGTCAAGCAGCATGTTTCTGAGCGTTAAAGTAAGACGGACTTCGCGTTGGTATTGAAGATCCCCGATCTTGTTTCAGACTGACAGGGCTGTAGACCTCCAGACTTGTCTTAGGGCATTAAGGCGTATCTGACCTTGTTTATGCGGCATCTGATGTCCTCATCTGCCTCAACTGCCCCCCGTCTTTACCTAAAACGTTAACACTACCGAGATAGACAAACCTGTCAACCTCTTTGATGTGTCCCTGTTGTAGCCGCGCTTTTAAACACTTCCTGAAAATTATTTGACAAGCAGCATATAAGCCAACAAAAATAATGTGCAAATATATCCCTTATGTAATGAAGTCATAATTTGTATCTGGGAGTATCGTTGGTTTGAAGGCTGTCACCAAATTAATGGTTTTTGAAATGGTACATCACACGTATCCAGGTGTGCTTTCAATTCTTCCCATACAGCATATTATAATCTTTCTCTTGAAAAGTAAATTAAAAAAAACAACAACAAAAAACATCATAGTTAAAGTTTTTTTGTTCTTCTTGTATTTCTATTAGAGATGAAACACATACAGCTCTATGATTGTTAAATAATAGCAATGAGTCAATAACAGCCAGCCTTTCAAACAAAATATCAATGCAGTTTCTGCATGTGTTTTGTGACATAACTCATGTCATTGTATGGAAGTTTTGATTCTATATAATTTCTTGTCAGTAGCATCCAGTTTGTTAATTTCATTCTGGTCTCTTCTGTCCGCCTCAAATGAAAATGTTATAGACATCGACAAGTATGGGCATACAATTATCTGTTATTCTCATGAAGTCTTCTATGATTTTCCTTTCACTTGTCCTAGGGTAGATGATCTATTCTTCTTCACATCAGGTTCCTCAACCACGCAGTTGTCCCAGTTTGCCTCATGTGTTTTATTGTGAGTGGGTGGTCTGGGTTTTTTAGATTTGGTAAAGATAGCCAATTAACTGGTCTCATTTTAGTGTAAGGCACTCTGCCTAATAGTCATGCAAAGTTTGCTGTAAGCTGCTACTATTTAATACTGCTTTTCCCATTCTGTCACATCCATTACGAAGTTGAGCTTGCCCTGAGTTGTCTCCAGTTTACATCATCAATGCTATTCTGTTATCATTTCTGTCACAAACAGGTGCATCGAGAACTTCACTGTCTACTATATTTAATTGTGTTTCACCAATTTAAACCATGAATGCTATTTTTCTACTTCATGTACACAAACAGGTAAACAAGTACATAAAGGAGGAAGCTGGCTTGTCAGAGGCGGTCTCTTCAAAAAAGAGACACAGATTAATGGTAAGGCCAATTCAACATTTGTGGGGCCCACTTTGGTACCTTTTTCATCATTCACTGGAGATTTTGAATCTGGTGAAAACTGTCATACTAATAACATATTTTTTCCCAAAACAGACAATTACAATATATAAGGACGTTAAGCTGATGGAAGCAACTCCCCAGACATTTTCCACCCAAGTTTTCTTCAAATAGTAAAGGTTTTGGTGAATCCTGTTCTTACCAAAGTTATCTGATTAAAACAAAACAAAAAGGAGAAACAACTTATACAAATAAAAAAATATGAAATCTGCAGCTACCCTAACTTCAGAGCTAAAGTTGATTGATTTGTAAAAAAAAAAAAAAACCCTCTTTAAAGCTTTCTCTATGCTTGCGATGTATAACTGCATTGCATATTCTCACACATAGACATGTATACATGCCATATACCTTAACTTTAAACCAAAAAAAATTGAAAATTAATTCTTTCATGCCAAAGTAAAAGTGGCTTGTTTGTTTTGTCTTTGTATTTGTTTACTTTATTCACCTAAATTGAATTTTTTTTCCATTATCATTATCAGCATCCTAAGGCATTTAGGATTTTGCTGATAATTTTTTTTTCTTTTCCTGACAAATCAATTTAGTTTCACATTTCATAACGATTACACTGTGGCATTTCAAAACTATAAGATATATTTTCAAATTGTGTATCAATTGTTAGACTCCGAAAATGAGCTGATCTTAGAAATTGTCAACAGATTAGCTACATGCAAACAATAAATCGTTTGAGCCTCATTCCTTGGTTTAAGATAATTTACAGCAGACTAAGTATGACAATATCACATATATTCCTCGGGAATTGAAAAAAATTAACTTTCTACATATACCTTGCTATACCGAGTTAAAAAAACAATCAATATTTCACAATATATACCTTTCAAGTATCCTATAAAAGCACTCGATGCAAAGTTTTGATCAAACAGCACTGTAGCTGTGAATTAAAAAGAAATACAAAAGAATTTAAATTTCATGCTTTTCACTAATTCTCATTAAAATGTAGGACTTAACATCATTTTTTTTTTTAACCAAGCAAAGCATAAGGATGAATGGATTTTCCACCCCCACTCTACTCCCCTTCTCATAGAAATTAATCAATAATGGGAAGAGCAGTGGTGCTAATAATAACACAGGTATCAAGTAGCATCTTCCACATCCCAGTAATAATTCTTTTTTTTTTTTAAACTAAGATCATTAACTTAGGCAAAGTCCTGAAAGACAAAATTAAAAAGGTTATTATAGGAATTATTTTTTTTTTTATTTATAGAGCTCTAGCTAAAAACTTTTTGTAACAACTCTTAAAAAGCTCAGAATGGCTGAAAATTCATTTCATAGACACTGTTTAAAGAACATTATTTATACCTCTTGCATAAGGCCGAGGACAGTCAGGGTCCTGCTCCTCCTTTGTCAAGGTTTTGAAGAAAGTCACGGGAAGGTGTCGAGGCCCAATCTTCGTCTTTCTTATCTGGATCATCACTGTCTGGAAGGCCTCTTCATTCTGGAAATACAGGTCTATCACCCTGAAAAGAGAGGAAATAAGTGAGAACAAGGCATTGCATAATCATAAAAACTAATTCCTATTATCTAGAGAAAAGGTAGAAAACTGAAAATATAGGGGGAACAGATTTTGATTTTACAGAGGGCTAACACTTATATCTCAAACTCCTGAAAATTGATTATCATTATTATTATTATATTATTACATGTATTATTTTATTTATAAATCATCACTTATATTAATTGACATTGGACATATCCAGAATATATTTGTCAATTTTGTTATCATTATTTTAAGTATTTGAACGATACATCAATCAGATTTACTTTGCAATGACTACACTGATTAAAACATTTTTTTAAATAAGTTAAGAGAAGGCGACTAACCCATCTTGACCGTTGAACTGAAAATTGTAAAAGGAAGCTTTGCTAACAATATTTTCCCTGAACAAGCTTTTGTCAATGTCTGCCTGGGTGACATGTCCTATGCTGATGCCATGAGTGAAGGGCACTGTAGAGGACAAAATGACACTTGATGTTAACAATAATATAAATGAGTACATTTTTAGCCTTAAGCTGTAAAAGCAGCCTTTCTTGTTGATTCATATAACCACTTTGAACTACATGAATTAACCACTTTGAACTACCTGCCTCTATGAACCGGAAGAAGTAACTGAACAAATGCATTTAACTTAGTTTATTATCGTACTCTAAAGGATAAAACTTTTACCTTCCGGTTTGATGAGCCGTGTGTCGGCTTCATTGATTTTGAAAAGCAGCAGAGAATCAAGAACTTCTTGCTTCACTGTCGGTGGAAGAGTGCTCACATAAAATGGTCGCTCGTCTTCTGAACCTAGATCGGCTGCTACAGACATCGTTGATTTAGGTTTTTGTGGGGCATCCAAGGCAGGGATCCGGATCAAACACTGCAAAAGTTTGCTACTCCTTTGTTGTGTGAGTGTCTGCGATGCCCTATGAAATCTTCGTACAATGCGTTTTCCTGCGGGTTTGGTTAAAACTTTCGGATTGGTTGTAGTTGGGGGTGCTGAAATTTTGGGAACTACATCTGGTTTAACTTTGTCTCCCTGCTTATTGTTTGTGGTGGAAACTCCTGTTTTTATGTTGGGAGGTGTGGGTGAGGCAACATGCTTTGAGTCACCTGCAATGTCTTTCATTTTTAATGGACTGGCGCCTTTGGGTAGAATAGCCCCAGGTTTAACTTTAACAGGAGGGGCTGCAGAATTATCATGAGAGGCAGGTCTTTTTTTTGGTGAAATAACTTTCTTGCTGTCAGTTTTTGTACGATCAGTAAAATCTAGGTCTGTGTCCTCCATGCTCAGTGTGAAACCAAGATCCATATCATCAAGATCATCTTTTCTCGCATCCAGAGCCATCACTTCTGCTATGCTAGGACTGCTCGCCCTATCCTCTTCCTTCTTTGTGCCTATGGATTTAAGTGGAGTGCCCTGGCTTGATTTTGGTTTATCTATTGATGGGTTACTTTTACCTGTGCTGGGCCTGGGTGAGATACTTGCCGTAAGATCTGTTGTTGATTTGGGACTTGCGCTTTTCAATGAAGACGTTGCTGAAAGTGTTGTTTTCGCTGTTTGTGTAATGCTCTTGCTAGCAGGTGTTGTTTGTGTAATGCTCTTGCTAGCAGGAGTTGTTTGTGTAATGCTCTTGCTAGCAGGAGTTGTTTGTGTAATGCTCTTGCTAGCAGGAGTTGTTTGTGTAATGCTCTTGCTAGCAGGAGTTGTTTGTGTAATGCTCTTGCTAGCAGGAGTTGTTTGTGTAATGCTCTTGCTAGCAGGTGTTGTTTGTGTAATGCTCTTGCTTGCAGGTGCTGTTGATAACATACTGTTGGCAGAATTTTCCTTAAGTCCAGAAGAAGAGGTTTGAAGCACAGGGGGCCCAGCGTTTCCCACAGCACTTGTTGACAGAGGGGCTATTCCTGCTGCTCTTGAAGGAGGTGTATGTATCAGGGAGGAGTTACTAACAGATACTGTGCTTGTAGTTGTCTTCCCTTCAGTTGTGCTTACAGAAGGAGCTTTTGCTGCGGGCGTTGATGATGAAGTCGATTGGATAGCAACCGCTGCCACTTTACTACATTCATCAGCCATGGCCGGTGTTGATGTGGTTTTAATTGCAGGCGCTGCTGGTTTTACCACAGATTTCCCAGATGATGCTTGTGTTACTTTTGTTGAGTCAGTAGTCACGAGTACATCAACTTGTGAAGGGACATTGCTTTTAATACCGGGTTTGGTTTGTTTGGGAGAAGATGCTACAGACTGGACTTTGGCTATTGGGACTTGTTTAGCGCTAGTAGCCATGCTTCTGGCCCCAACTGTTGTAGGCACTGGACTCTTTGCTGCAGAAGAGGATGTGCTATTCATAGCTTTTGAAGCGGCTTGGTTTGCAGGTGACAAGGGTTTGCTGTCCACACCTTGTTCCTTTAATGCTACTGATTTAGCAACAGGAGGAGCTTTGGTTACCTGTGCTATTTTGTTCTGTGGACTATGAACCGTTTTCGTGACTGTTTTGCTTGTTCGGGGCTGAGCTGTAGTTTTAGATGGAGCAGAAGTTGTGGGAATTTGCTTGCACACTGAGGGAGTTGTGGGTGGTGCGCTTGCTTTTGCCTCTTGGTTTGGCGCTTTGGAGCTTGCAGATGATACTTTAGAAACTGCATTGCTTTTAGACTGAGGTACAACTGCAGGATTGCCACCAGTCGCATTGGAGCCTCGGGTCATGGCTCGCGTAGGAGGTTGAGTTTTCACTACTTCTTTTGCGGCATTGGAACTGTTAGGAGGCTTGGGGCTCTCTTGTGATGCAGGGGCACTGTGGGTTTGTTTCAGTGTCTTACCTTTTTGCAATGCTTGTGTCTGCTTTGCTCCACGTAATGTGCTAGGTTTAGTCTGACCCTGAGTCTGAGCTTTCTGTGGAGTTACAGGTTTATTTTGTTCTGTGGATTGACTGACATTTGGCTTAGCCATTTCCGATTTTACCACCATGACATTTGCTTGCGCTCCTGCCTTTTTAGCGGCTGGACTTGGACTGGTATTAGAGACTTTGCTAGGTTTGGGAGTTGAAGTTTTAACTCGACTTGCTGCTGCTTTACCAATCGGCTGAGCTGGCATCTGAACGCCACCAGCCACAGACAAAACCTTTCTCATTGTGGGCGTCATTGGAGCACGAGGCTTTTTTATCTTGGGAACTTCAGGACTAGGCTTGCTATTTGAGGCATCTGGTTTATTCCCAAGATCATCAGATATTGGATCTTCTTCTTCTTCTTCACCATCATCGTCCATCCAGCTTGCAAGATCAAATCCAAAATCCACTTCCCCTACTTCATCTATTTCTTCCATGGTGTTACAGATGTTTTCAAAATATCTGAAAAAAAAAAACAAACAGAAGAGTCATACGAAATTTACAGAACAGTACAAAATTTTACTCTAGGCAACAAAACAAATGATTTTGTAATAATAATACACCTGATTTACTGAAACCCCTTACAGTAAATTTGAGTAACCACTCAGACATCCCTTGAACTGCCGGTCGCTAATAAATACTTAAAAATAAATCTAAAGCTTATGAAGGGTGTCTTTTAATCTTTCATATTTGTAACAGCAACCTTTTTGGTATCTAGTTTCTCTTTTTTCATTTTTTCTCATTAATTATGATGCATCTGGCTTTTAAAAAAAATAACTAATCAAATTAAACCGAGGCTAACTTGACCAAAAAAAAAAATGGTTTGCATTGTACAGGTCCAAATTTGTACGTGAAGTAAAAAAATTTGGAAAGCAATCATTTTCATATTATCTTTTAAAATTAAATGCCAATTACTAAAAAATGAGTTTTTAGTATTCCCAGCTTTTAACAGGTATTTTGCCAAGCCCTGACCTGCCCCCCCCCCCCCCCCCCCCCCCCCCCCCCCCCCCTCTCTCTCTCCCTAGCTGTCTTTTCGCGCTCAATCACACTCTCAATTTCTCTGTCTCTTTCTACTCTTTTAATCTCTCGCTCTCTCTCTCTCTATTCTGAGAATTCTCTGTCTCCCATTCATCTCTCTCTCTCTACCACAATCGTGAAGTCGACTATAGATCTACACTAGATCTACTAGGCCTAGAATGTCTAGACCTTAGTAGAGTACTAGGTTTATAGCGAATATAGATATAGATCCGAAGATTCTACGAGGGGAATCAAAGCCAAGTTAAAGGCCCCAAATGGCATCATGGTCCCTAACGGCATTCTACTTCTCTAGAGTCTAGATGTAGATCTAGATCTCTCTTGGTGTAGATTTTAAATCTAGATGAAATTATAAAAAGATCTAGAATCTAGGTCTATAAACATAATGTAAGTTCCTAGTGAAATATTAGTCACCTACATAGATCTAGTTGAAGGCTGAGAAAGCAGGTTTAAAGTGTCCTTTCGCTTTTCTCATGTCCATAGTTTGTAGTATTGACGAGTACAGTATTATGTGTACATGATTGTAGCAGGAAGACACCGGAAATAGAGCTGCTTGTCTGTTGCTAGAGTTATCCTCGCTCGTTTCCACATACCGCCAAATTAATAATACTAGGCCTAATAGTCACCTTTATGGTTAACATTTTTTTCCGGGCATGAAGAAAAATAAATAAATAAAATGAGAACCTACTAGTAAATAAGTTGGATTTCCCCCTTTACACATACATGCGTTTCAGCTAGCCTGTTACGTGTTTTGTTTTGTCTTTAAGGTGAAGTACAAACAACCCTCTTTCACCCTCTCTCTCTCTCTCTCTCTCTCTCTCTCTCTCTCTCTCTCTCTCTCTCTCTCTCTCTCTCTCTCTCTCTCTCTCTCTCTCTCTCTCTCTCTCTGTCTCTCTCTCTCTCTCTTTCTCTCTCTCTCGTTCTCTCTCTGGCGACTTTTTGTTTTTGTTTTATTCGTTTGTTGTGATATTCTCTTCTCCTCCAGCTTGAAAATGAACATCCAAGGGCAGATGAATCGTCAGAAAGAAGCTAATGGCTCTGGTTTCTTTTACATTTTTTTAATGAATGTACATTTATATAACTGAAAGGACATTCTAAAGGTACATCAAAAGGAGGGCTATAAGTTGCAGGTTTTTAAATGAATAAAATAGTTATGTGTTATCCTTGCTAATTCCAATGATAACATAGACTGCACTGGCTGTGTAAATACATTATTTTTACGTATTTTTTATTTAACAACCACTACGTAACTTTAATAAAGGTAACGGTATCATTTAACGATGAGTAATAGCCTACCATCTTACTTTAACATTTCTAATATTTATAATGTCGGTATCGCTTGAACTCTATAACGAGTTGTCATACTATTTCACCACATCGACAGGGTTGGGGTTGGGTTGGGTTGGTTTAACGTCCAACAGCTCTCTCTGGGGGGCGCGGTGGTCCAGGGGTAGAACATCGGCTCCGACGCAAAAGGTCCCGAGTTCGAATGCTGTCTGTTGCGTTCCCTACTGGTTGGGTCGGTATCAGTATAATGTGGCCGGCTGAGACAGGAGTCATGGTATCCCCGCCCTGTCTCGTGTGTGGCAGCATATAAAATTGTCAGATGTTCGTCTTGGGGCCCGTCCACAATATAGCCTATATAGTGTTGATGTTAGACGTTAAAACCAACTCAACTCAAACACATCGACAGAAGATGTGTCAGCTTGTTTGCATAAAAACAAACATCAAGCCATGCAGCCGTTTAGCGAGCGCCTTGTTTAAAGACATTTCTCTCCGACAAGATTATAATAATGTACTTACTATAATCATTGAATAATAGGGCCTGTCAGCTAGTTTATAGTAGAAAAGAGACAAATCAGCTAAATTGTAACCCCCCCCCCCCTTTTTTTTGTGCGAAAGATACCATTGGATTAATTTGTATCACAAAACGAACCATTAACAATATAATTGTGAAAAGGATGTAATGATAATTAATCTATTGCTTAAAAAGTATCAGTATTTACCGGGTGTTTTCATTTTCTGTGAAATACCTGGACCATAGCCTTCTTGGATATCTGATAACCCACAGGGTGTCAAGTTACAGAGCGCCTGCCAATGCTCTTGAAATGTGACCGACTGAGGCGAGTCCAGACGCCCCCCGCCCTGTCTCGTGTATGGCAGCACATAAAAATATCAGATGTCAGACATGGGCCCCATTAACAATATAGCCGATAGTGCTGATGTTGGACTTTAGGCAACCAACTCAACTCAACTCACCTCATGCTCTTTCAAAGGTGAATGAGTGACGTAAGATATAACATGAGTGATGTAAGATATAATATGAGTAATGTAAGATATAACATGAGTAATGTAAGATATAACATGAATGATGAGTGATGTAAGATATAACATGAATGATGTACGATATAACAGGAGTGATATAAGATTTAACATGAGTGATGAGTGATGTAATATATAACATGAGTGATGAGTGATGTAAGATATAACATGAGTGATGTAAGATACATGTATAACATGAATGATGAGTGATGTAAAATTTAACATGAGTAATGTAAGATATAACATTAATGATGAGTGATGTAAAATTTAACATGAGTAATGTAAGATATACCATAAATGATGAGTGATGTAAGATATAACATGAGTGATGTAAAATATAACATGAGTAATGTAAGATATAACATGAATGATGAGTGATTTAAAATTTAGCATGAGTAATGTAAGATATAACATGAATGATGTAAGATATAACATGAGTAATGTAAGATATAACACGAGTGATGTAAGATATAACATGAGTGATGTAAGATATAACATGAGTAATGTAAGATATAACATGAGTGATGTAAGATATAACATGAGTAATGTAAGATATAACATGAGTGATGTAAGATATAACATGAGTGATGTAAGATATAACATGAGTGATGTAAGATATAACATGAGTGATGTAAGATATAACATGAGTGATGATTACTCATATTATATCTTATATTACTCATATTATATTTTACATTACTCATGTTATATCTCACATTACTCATGTTATATCCTACATTACTCATGTTATATCTTACATCACTCATGTTATATCTTACATCACTCATGTTATATCTTACATAATATAAGATATAATATGAGTAATGTAAGATGTAACATGATTCATGAGTGATGTAAGGTATAACATGATTAGTGTAAGATATAACATGAGTGATGTAAGACAAATTTACATAATTGTAGTGAGATTTTTCATCTGATAAGAATGGTTAGAGAGTCAGCCCCTCAAACTTTTAGTTTTGGGTGTGATTATGTTGTTGATATTGTTTTTGTTGTTGTTGCTGCTGCTGTTGTTGTTGTTGCTATTGTTAATTTGCATGCGCCAAAACGCAGCAGTTAAACACTATCGTAAAGGGATTGAAGTGTGGTCACATAATATTTTTTTTGTAGTTGTTGTTGTTGTTGTTGTTGTTGTTGTTGTTGTTGTTGTTGTTGTTGAGAAAAAAGCTGTATTAACGCTGTTAAATGTTATTATCATTTTTATTATTATTATTATTATTATTATTATTATTATTATTATTATTATTATTATTATTATTATTATTATTAGAGAGAGAGAGAGAGAGAGAGAGAGAGACAGACAGACAGACAGACAGAAAGACATAGACAGAAAGAGAGACGCAGAAAGAGAGAAAGAGTGAGCGAGTGACAAAAACAGAGAGAGAGAGAAAGAAAGAGAAAGAGTCCCTCACATATCGTCATCATTTTCAGAATGGACCCCCATTATCACAAGGCCTTTAATGCTTGTACAAGTAGCCTGTAGGCTACACAAACACTGCGAGTGTCCTCGACCTCCCCTTACACCCTTCCAACCTTCACCCATTCCCCCCCCCCCCCCCTTTCCCCACCCACTCTCCACAACATATTATCTCTCATTATAAACACGTTAGTGCAGGAAAGTTCACCTTCAAGCTTTTAATATTATGTAGCAATAAAAAACAATATTATATTTTGCTTTAGGGAGTTTGACAGTAAAGCTCATCACTGAAAAAACAACAACATTGATGCAACTTAAAGAAAGAGCCTTCAAAGAGGTAATGGGGTAGTTATAGTTTTTACCATTACCTAGTGATTCAGTTAGTTTGCTTATAACTGTACATCGTTAGCAACACGTTTCAGTCGTGGACGAGTCCCAATACTAAGTATGATAAGTTTACGTGCTGTCACGCTATGACACGGGGGGCGCGGTGGCTCAGGGGTAGAACATCGGCTTCCGACGCAAAAGGTCCCGAGTTCGAATCCTGGCGATTGCGTTTCCTACTGGTTGGGTCGGTGTCAGTATAATGTGACCGGCTGAGACAGGAGTCATGGTATCCGCGCCCTGTCTCGTGTGTAGCAGCACATAAAATTGCCAGACGTCCGTCTTGGGGCCCGTCCACAATATAGCCTATATAGTGCTGATGTTGGACGTTAAACCAACTCAACTCAACTCAACTCACGCTATGACACAGAGACAATACGAGAACTGCTATCCCAGCCTGTCACTAGAACCAGCCCAACCAGAGGGGAACAGAGCGAGCTGGTCGGTGGTCCAACCAGAGTAAAATTAAAAGTGCTGTTGCTTAGCGTCCAACGTCAGCAAAACGAGCTGATGGGCGGTCCAAACAGAGTAAAAAAAGTGTTGTTGCTGAGCCATCAACGGCAGCATAACGGGCTGATGGGCGCTCCAAACAGAGTAAAAGAAGTGCTGTTGCTGAGCCATCAACGGCAGCAAAACGGGCTGATGGGCGGTCCAAACAGAGTAAAAGAAGTGCTGTTGCTGAGCCATCAACGTCAGCAAAACGAGCTGTTGGGCGCTCCAAACAGAGTAAAAAAAGTGTTGTTGTTCAGCGTCCAACGTCAGCAATGTATAGGCGATATTGTGGACGGGTCCGAAAAATGGCTCTGCTTTAGCTGGTCGATAGGCATACCATATTATTTTCATTAAAATGCACCTGGTGAAAACTTTTGAATGTTTTCCTTTCATAAACAATTTGTAAGGCTTGCGTCAGGAAGGTCACTCCTAAGTTGTTTGGAGCCAGATCAGATGGCACGCACGGAGGCCGCGTTGTCGTCATAGAGACCTATAAACATGACAAAAGAGCGAATCAGGTGACACCACGCTTAATTTGTTACTTATCTCATCCTGCAACTGAGACGATTCGTTTTATGTGAAATTAAATCTTAATGGGTTAATCTTTGCAAAATGTATAGAGGTTTTACGCTCCATTATCATTATGAATTATCATATTTTATGGTAAATGAGCAGCATCAATAAAGAAAAATTATATTTTAGTTTACCTAAAAAGCAAGTAATCAAAATATCAAATTTTAAAACGCAGTATCTGAAATCTAACACCTGTATTCATCTTTTGTAATGCCTTATGGAATTTGTAACTAACACAATTAAACCAGAGCAGGATAATGGCGCTTTAGATTTTCGGTACTGGAAATCTACTATATAAGGGCCAGTGTTGGAGACCAAATCACCAACAACTTCATCCCAGCCACATCTTGCCTGAAGCCGCCAGACCGCCGCACACTCCACCAACAACCATGCAGACCATCTACGCCCTCGCCGCCCTGGCAGTTCTTGCCCTGACCGTCAGCGCCAGTCCCTGCACCGACATCTGCAACGGCCAGTGCGCTCTGCAGTCCGCCGCCTGCGAGTTCAGCGGCATTTTCGGCAACCTGTGCGCCACTCAGAGCGCCATCTGTGGCCAGACCTGCGCCGCCGCATGCAACTGCGCTGACACCTGCGCCACCCAGTGCGGAGGATCCTACGCCACCTGCAAGGGAGACGGCAGTGACATCCTCAACGTTGCCAACTGCGGCCTGAACCTGTCCGTGTGTTCCGCCACCTGCCACGCCCAGTGCCAGTTCAACACCTTCGCCGGCATCATCAACGCTCTCACTGGAGGCGCATAAGCGATGGACTGATAGTTATGGGGATAGTATGGACACTCGACTCTGGAACCACCACTGTAGAAGTACAAACACTAGACTCTGGAACCACCACTGTAGCAGTATAAACACTAAACTCTGGAATCACCATCTAAACTCCACTTTTGGCGCTAACGCTGAGATGACCTCGAGAATTGTAAAGATATAGACAGAATGATGTTCTCCCTTCTGGTTTGAGCAAAACCTCTCTGGCTTCCACACGGAAGAGGCGAAGAGGACGACAGAAACACCAGCCGAGAGAAGATTTTACCGAACCCTTACCAGTTTGTATGAATCTTTATAAGTTTCACTTCACTCAAAACGTATCTTTACACTTCTTGAAACTCATGACGTGAATTAAAAGTATTCGCAATTTAAATATGACTTTGTTGAATTTTTTATTGATCTTGTAAAAGAGGTTTTCAGTAAAATGCCTTATACATACTTTTAAGTTTCAAAAGAAACTACACGTAGTTTTCCCTCCGATAACTTTGCTCTGAATACATAGGTATTATAGCAAGATGCTCAGCAAAACTATAACTCAAACCACTAAAAGTATTGTGATGCGATATTTTCAAAATTTTAAAATCCAAAATAATAATGCAAAGATTTATTATCGCAAAACCATGTCAGAAAGTGGCAGTTTTCTGTCATGAAATAGACATTGTTAAAAACAACCATTGATCATTTCCTAAATAGAGTTTAGACTGAAACTTCAAACCATTATTAAGGATTAAAGAAGTGTTATGTTCGATCCCTATTTTTCATATTATTTTTTTAAATTACAAAATAGATTTTACACATTTGTTCAACAAGCATTTGGGCATTGTATAACTTTCAACTACCATGGATTATAATGATGACGCAACCAACGATATAACCTTACTATAGTCAATACTATACATTATGCAATACAGCTTAAGGCAAGAACTAACCATTTTTCAATTTAAACCAACCCATCAAGCTTAATTACTAAATTCACTATCCTATCATTAACCAACATTACCCAATTATTTTTATATTTAAAAGAAAAACTACCAAAGGCCGAAATCAAGATAACCGTTTAAGTTAGGAGAGCGCACCTTAGGATTTATAACGGAACGACTATTAATTAATACGCATATTGAGCAAGAGTAACGCTATAAAGAAAGATGATTATTTTCACACTACACATTGGGTGAGTGAGGACCTTCTCCGACAGATAACCATACCTCGGGGCGTAAGTACAACTTCGCGGTAGCCTACAACTCGTTGTAAGCCTTCATATTCGCATAATTATCTTAAGACGCGTCGTAAGCTTTCCACTCTGATCCACCCGTACCAGCTGGTTGGTTGGTTGGGTTGTTTTAACGTTAAACAGCAGCACTATATAGACTATATTGTGGACGGGCTCCAAGACGGACGTCTGACAATTTTATGTGCTGCCACACGAGAGACAGGGCGGGGATACCATGAATTCTGGGACTCTAAGCGAGCCGGTCTATACGGATGTCTACAAGTCAGGCGAGAAGTCTATGTTTGAATGTTTTGTTGCTTCACCCAACGTCAAAACTACATAGGTTATATTGTGGACGGGCTCCAAGACTGACGTATGACAATTTGATGTACTGTCACATACGAGACGGCGGGGAGACCTGAACTTCCGTCTCCCAACGATCACATTATACTGACACCGCCCGAACCAGTTGGGGACGAAATGAGCCATTGAATTTTGACCAATTGTGGGACTGGAACCACTTGAACCAGTTGGCCCCTTAGGCGAGGAGTTGGGTCTGACGGTATGAGAGACAAAAGTTGATTTGGTAGCGCCTCCGAAGACGCTGGTAAAGAGGAGAGCTAGCTGCAAGAGCAACATTTTGTCCTCTATATCGCAACGCTCAGGCTTGCATGCTACGTTGTATAACCTTAATCCATGACCAACCTTGATTGGCGGTTGCCTTCTGAAGGCAGGGGCAACAGCAACACCACAAGGAAATACCTAAGTGACTTCTTTTTTTGTAAATAATTTTGACTGGTGAGCTCCTACAATTCATTGTAACAGCCTGGCGGTTTGATTAATACCATTTACAGTCTTTTTGAACGCTGTCTATTGGTTTTACAGACGCCCCTATACAATACCAGCAAAATTGGGAAAAGCCAATAGGAGGTGGATGTTTTTTTTATTTTTGACTGAAGAGATCCAGATTGGACACCTTCTAACCTACGGATTAAAGGCCGTGGTGGTTGAGAGGATTAGTGCGCGGGAGGTTCTAGGTTGTTCTAGTTGTGTCAGTGATATTATAATCTGTACGGCTTAATTAGGTGTCCTTGTATCTCCGCTTGTCTCTGTATAGCAGCAGGTAAACTTCTCAGACGTTAGGTTTGAGTATAACTTTACAGCCTAGTTGCTATCGATGGATATACTACTCAAACAAAGCAATACTTAATTGATCGCTAGAGCATAGAGATTACAATCATACACTTTACAAAGACAAATCCTCATACACAGATACACACCAAAATAATGGTCTAAAGTCAAAGTTGTAGTCAGGAGAACAGTAAACCTCATCGCTCTGGGTGCAATAATGGCTAAATGTAGCGTATCCAGTTTAGCTTATTTCGAAAAAAAATGTTTAAAAATGGTATAACACTTCGTACTAGACATTGCTTCTTGCAATGTTTTTTTAAAACTACTTGAGATGCATATAAGCAGCAATTAGCACAGCAATAGTTCTAAAACACGACAAAAGCAGTGTAGACCTACTCGACACAGAACAATCTCTCTGTCTTCAGAGCTAAATTCTTCATTTGATGTGTCTTCTGCTGTTGATTTAGGTGAACCTAACAATACAAGTTATCGTAAATGTAGCGTACCACTTTCTTATTTTTTATACAGACCGTAAGGATTTTCAACTCATGTCTTTTCTCCTGAGTTATTTCCAAACTTGGGGAGATAACGCTTCACACGACTGATTGACTATTTCCTTCGTGAAATCTTGTGTTTCAAAAAAACAAGCTACTTTCGAACTGAAAAGTTTAGATCCCACACCAACTGCTGGGATTCAAACCTGTGAAGGATGATTCCTGTGAATATCACGACAGACGCTCTGTCGCCACAGCCTTTGGCGATAAACTGACTGATCAGCCTGTTGTGATGATTTTCTGGACGTGGAATTATATTGCGCTCTATTATAAAAATTCCAAAATATTTTAAAATAATAAATATTTTGAGTTGCGCATACATTATATTTTTATATGTTTTAGACGTATGTTCTACTTAATTCATTTTGAGTTCAATCTCAGCTTCTATTCCGAGATTGATATGATTATTTATGGTATATCTAAATGGATATTCTTAAGTATAAAAAACAACAACAAAAACAATATTAGGATGAAAGATCGCACTCCTTTGTTTGTGGCAAATATCAGGTATATATAATTATTTTTGATTGGCATAATTGAACAGTGATGGAAAATATATGCCACTCTGGGTTGATTGGAAATTTTAAAAGAAAGCGTCGTCCAACAACTGCATTCTCTTTCGTTTCCTGAACTTATAATTATTTCAATTTAAATAACATTATGAAAACAGTTTCCTAACAGAACAAACAAGACGAGGATAAAATTAGGTGAATGAAAAATACAAAACGACAATTTTTCAATGCTGTGACATTTTTATTGCTTGCTCCAGTGACGAGAACTTAGAGGATGCGTTGAGTTTGTGACAGATTAGTAGCAAAAACTTAACATAAATCAGAACCCCTCTGTCTACCCCTACAGACTCCTTTTGGGGCTGCGTACTGAAAGGGGTGCAAATCTTGCGCTCACAGTTCTTGGCTTTCTGGAGATCGTTTTCGTTTGGGCGTTTGAAAATGGTCGTTATCCTTTACCCATGGCTGCGGCGTCCTTTTGAAGAAGGTCAAATTAGTCCATCGCTTATGCGCCTCCAACGAGAGAGTTGACGATGCCGGCGAAGGTGTCGAACTGGCACTTGGCGTGGCAGGTGGAGGAACACACGGACAGGTTCAGGCCGCAGTTGGCAACGTTGAGGATATCACTGCCGTCTCCCTTGCAGGTGGCGAAGGCTCCCCCGCACTGGGCAGCGCAGGTGTCCACACAGTTGCAGGCAGCGGCGCAGGCCTGGGAGCAGATGTTATTCTGTGTGGTACAAAGGTCTCCGAACACTCCGCTAAACGAGCAGGCTCCGTTGGCGAGAGCGCACTGTCCGTTGCAGATGTCTGTGCATGGTGAGGCGTTCACGGAGAAAGCCAGCAGGGCCACAGCGGCGAGAAGAGCGATAACCTGCATGCTGAAGTTTGGTGTCGTTCGGAGGAGTCCGTGAAGGGTTAAGGCTTGGAGTGAGTGTGGTGGTACGGCTCTAGACCATCAGGTTTATATAGCTTTCCTGGCCCATACTTTGAATTCCTTCAAACTAATAGGTCTTTTGACAAAACCTTGTTATTTTAATTAGATGTAAGGGTTATCTTTAAAACAGCTGGTTAGAATTACTAAGTTGAGAGCATTACATCGATTTCATATTTACATGACAAAGTAAATGTCTACTTAGAAGCATTACGATGCAATCCCTTTTATCCCTATTTCATAACATTATTTTGTGACACATATTGCGGTGGCAATAAGATGGAGAGCTACATTTTAGATCATATTTCTATATTCTGTCAGAGAATACAGCTTAGAGTATTATTTTCCTAGCGAATTTAGATATCTTTTTTACGATCAAGTTACTTCGCTAATGATTCAGTAACCATTATGGAACAAATGCTTAACTGGCAGTTATATCTTAGAGCAGATAATTCATTTTTTTCAAACTGGCAAATTGTGTAAGTTAAAATAAATATACCTTATTGGTTTGCATGTGGCTAGGTTTAACAAGGTGCCCTAAATCTTAAGCAATGTTCCATTATCTACGAATCATCTTATCTCTGTCTATATGTCTTTCTAATCCTGGCTATCTCCATCTTATGTGTCTTTGTGTGTGTGCGTATGTTGTCTATGTTTGTCGTTTTGCTTGTGTGTCTCGTCCCTTTATGCTTTTCTTTTCCATATTATATTCATATATATTTTTTAGAACTAGAAGTAGAATGACTTTATATTGCATTTTAGTTTGCCTATCTAAGAGGAATGCGTTTAAAATGTGTGTTTTAGGGAAGATACCATCCACAGAGCATTAGCTTGCATCGTGGTGAGATTTCCGTGAATCAAAAATGCTTAGCACTATTTCTTGAGCGACCAAGAGCGAAAGCAGCAAAGTTTATTACCTGAACAATAATCAAAAGTTTATGCACATAATACGGTCGTGTTCCAATAAGATGTTGAGTTGAGTTGGGTTTGTTTTACGGCACGTCAGCACAGTAAATGCACATTCAGTAAGATGCTTATAGCCTAAATAGTCAATCAAAAGACAGCTACATTTTGCCATTTATAATTGTTATGAATGCATATAATTTCTACATGTAAATGCTAAAAGTTTACTAAGGACGAGATAGTTAAAAGACCCACCGATGATATATATGTAAGCGAGTCTGAATTATAATTAGAAAGTTATTCTGCTTTAGTCTCTTACGAATCCACTTAGATATTGTTTCTTCATATTATACTCCATTTGCCTATTTATATTCTCAATGAATCTACATAAAGAGACAGAATCAGAGTGTAGATCAACCAGCTGTCTGACATGTCCTATTTTTGTTGCCACTCCGTTGCTGCGGTTTGTTCGCAGAACATGTTTTATTTTTTATTATCTAGGTCGTTTCTATTTTCCTTCAACTATAAAAAAGTATTGGTTGGTTGATAATCCCATTGTGGCGCACTTTAAATACTTATGACTTAGTATAATCACTGAAGCAAACGAAAACAGATACATCTTTTTGGGTTGCAAGAAAAGCCACGAGATTTATAACCTTTAAAAACATAAAAATACGTAAAATTTAAGGCCACATAATTATTTTTTTATGATTGATTCACAAAGTCGCTTTCAATATGGACACAAAAACAAATTTGAAATCTTTCCAACCCCAAAGCCCCCTGATCCTTTTATTCCCGTGGGAAAAACAAGGGAGATCGATCTATTTCCATTCCGACTACGTTTTAAAAAAGCTTTTTGTGCAATTATTTTCTTTGCGAAAGTTTTTTTTTTAATATCATCAGATAGGAAAATGGAGAAATTCTTAGAAAAAATACACTTAATGTGTTTTTTTTAATAATGGAGAAAAAATTGTAAAAAATGAAGAAAATGAATTTATATTGTTTTTCTTGTTCCTTGTGTGTGTGTTTGGTATGCTAGCAACTCGGAAAGAAGTTAAAATAGAGCAAAAAAGAATAAGAAAAGTGTGGAGAATAGATATAAGTTGAATATTTGGGTTTTGGTTAAAATTTGGCTCGATTTTTTCGGCGACATCCACCAAAATATCAGCCCAGTGTTTAGTAGGTCTAGATCTTTTAATGATGATGATGATGATGATGATGATGATGATGATGATGATGATGATGATGATGATGATGATGATGATGATGATGATGATGATGATGATGATGATGATGAGTATGATGATGATATATATATATATATATATATATGACAAAGGCAAAGAGAAGCAGTCAATGTCAAATATATAGACAATGATCTATAATTATCAGAAAACACAGGTGATGTACCAAAACAGCTCATTCACAGGGTTTTATAAGTCAGGGAGCGGTGGATGATGAGAACAATTTTAGATAGATGGGAGGAATGTATAAGCGAACCTTTTTTGAGAAATCTTATTAAGACTAAAGACTATTTCACTTAATACATTACCTTTACGCTACCATTCAGTAATTTTGCCTGTCGTGTTTACCACTTTGTGATCTTGGTTCAATGGCAGAAGAAGACGAACTTTTCTCATTGTTTAACGTTTCCGACG
>RQTK01000802.1:0-11109 GCA_003991915.1 Elysia chlorotica | reverse complement strand
TCCCCAAGGAGGTTCCTATAATACGAAGATCCCTAGTCGCATTTTCGGGCTTCGTTTCATGTCTGGGTTAACTGTCTGCGAAGTTGAACCGGCAGCTTGGCGAAAAAGTGTAGACCCATAAAAGCCCCTTAAAAGTCCTGCTGGTAGCGAGGTTGGGGATTCAAGCGCGACATTCCACTCAGAAAGTATGTCAGTGTCAAAGATATCATGTACTAGATATTATATTTCTATAATACTTATTTTGCAAGGTTGACACAGAAAATACCTGTTAATATTAAGTGGACCAGTATTACAAAATTAAACTCCTTGAGGTAATTCTGTGAACATTACTTTATCTTTAATTTTTTTTAATGTTGGCAATGCTTATACATTTTGTTTATGTCTGGATGAATTTTTCGTTGCGCATATTTTTTTTCTGTTAAAGGGCCGCTTTTTTTTCCAGAACTTTTACTATCTTAAATTGCATTATAATAAGATAAGCATGTGTCGATAAAACTCCACACGCCCTACTTTTTTGCAGGTCATTACTCAGATGTCATACCCTATTCTTCCCAACTCATTTGTCTTTCTCAAACGATATTCATCCGCTTGTCTGTGCGTTATCTCATACAGCTTTTCCATCTCTGCACCTATGGAGCTCATGTAACGTTTCTATTTCTTCGTTTCTTTGTGTGCGCGTATCTGATACACTCTTTGCCCTTGCTTATACATTAAGCCATATTCTACCCTTTGTCTTTGCTTACCATGTGTATCTCGTATAGTTATAACGCAATGCCTCATCACATAATCTATTAGTGTTATGTGGCTATATCACATTAATATCAACACTGACAGTGCAGATTCAACAACCAAACTGTGACACAAACTTACCCCTGGACCACACTGGTGATGGATTGACATGCCTATTCCTCATGTTGTACGTGGATGCCTGCTAATAATGATATAGCACTACAAGGCTTTTGTACAAGCCTGTTATTCTCCTGTTGAGAGTGGAGGATAGAGACCAAATACACACCAAGCTCTTGCTGGTTGAATGAAGCCTCGATAAAGAATCTACACTTACAACTCTTTCAACTTTGAACATCACCCAAATTACCCTTATCTCTGAGCCTTTCTGTAAAAGATAGTCCCGTTTTTACTAACTTAAGTGGGTGAGCCCAATAAAAACTCTGTGGGAATCTAACTTTTAAGCCCTTTGGATTCATCACAGTGCCTTAACACTTGCTGGAGAAATTGTCTACTTGGATAAATTGAAAAGGTAAATTTTAGATATGTCTCTCCATCTACATGCGTACGTCAATTTGTGACAGATCTTTTCAGATAGTGATAATGATAGTGACGCAATGTGAATACTGTTTTCTTTTTATTCCAATGAAACAACCAATGTCCGATGTGATCTAGATGTAGAATAAATATTTTGCTTTATGGATCATCTTCATTAAAGCATAATATGTACTTTTTTTCTATATGACCCTTATTGACCATAACTATAAATTAGAACTTGACTAGGTTAGTCTAGTTGAAATGAACTTAGAGGTGATTAAACAGGAAGATATAGAAGTACCACAGAACCAGAGAACGAGAACCGTTACAAACAATTATTTTTTTTTGTCTTTGGCTGGAATTTGGTTGATAGTTTTTTCATCACTTAGACAATCTGTAATTCTTTATCTGGTTGCATATCGTTTCTGTAATTTTTTTTAAATTAGATTGTTTGAATCCAGAAAGGTTTGCATTATAAAGAGCAACAACAAAAAGCAATAACAACAATACCAACAACAACAATAATAACAACAAAAACAACATCAACAACAACAACAACAACAACAACAAACTTATCGGTCGATTGTGTAGAAAATACTGTAATAGGCTTATTTATATTTCGCATAATGGACTCCCAGAATCCCAGCTTTCTGTCAGAGTCAAGCGTAATAATAATAATTGTTAGGGCGTGACTTTTCAGGTGCGAACTTTTATTATAAAAATTGTACCTTTCGCTTTTTGCAGTGAGCTTTGTTCAAGAATAGACTCAGTATACAGTTAACTGTGCACTTGAATAACCTTTACCGGTGATATTCTACTAGATAGGCTAAGCAAAGCGTTGGACATGGGACAAGAGAGAAATGCCAGTGAAGATAGGACCTTCATTCTTAGCTCTGCGCTCGTAGTGAACCTTAATTTGCAATTTTTTTTTTTTGTATTTTATTTTTTTTCTTCTTTTTTGTTTTTTTTTTGTTTTTTTTTTATTTTTTTTTTTTTTTTTTTTTTGCGGCGTCGGGGGGGGGGGGGGTAATTTGGCATATTTCTGCGTTCTGCGGGGACATGTTTATTGTTCTACCGGAAGGCAGCCAGCAGACATGATTGTGAGTGTCTTATATTGTTGTTGTTGTTGTTGTTTTTTAGGGGGTAATTTGGTATATTTCTGCGGGGACCTGTTTATTGCTCTACAGGAAGCCAGCCAGCAGACATGATTGTGAGTGTCTTATATCTCGCACACTCTGGTGTCGTAAAAAAATGCAGATAAGTCTAAAATATTAGGTCATTACCCTTTACTAATAAGCATTATAAAACACATGACTGTTGGACTGTGTTTCGCTTTGCTCCAACTCCAATCAAAACTTAGTAAAGTTGTGAGACTTTTTTAATTTGCGTATTGTAGAGACCTGTCTCTCCACCTTCCTATTTTAAAAGGAAAACAAACTATGACAGGAGTAATTTTAATCATGCTTATCTCGCAACATAAGACAAAAACAAATTGTTTAACACTAAGAGAATAAAACCGTCTACATATCTGACAAGGCTCTAATTCCTGGTTCTTCTTTCCGAACTAGACAACTTTCTATACCTCAACGTGAGTACAAGTAGAAGTACATTGTAATACGGTTATGGTTTGCATCGTTTTTATATTTTCTTTTTTGTTTGCTAACATGTCGCGTGTGGTTGATTATTTTCTCTTACCCTGCTCATGGTATTCTAATATAATATAACAATAATAATAATAATAATAATAATAATAATAATAATAATAATAATAATAATAATAATAATAATAATAATAATAATAAAGTGCATTTATATAGCAGCTTTCCCATATTGTTGCTCAAAGCGCAAACAACAACAACAACAACAACAATAATAATAATAATAATAATAATAATAATTATCTCTATAGAGCAGCCCGAATACCCCCTGACAGTTGTAATCTCTTGCATTCATCACTTCCAAGTTAATTATTTAAATCAAACCATTAAGTCCAGACTTTAAACACATCTACGACGTTTATCTTTGCAGTTAAATGAGAGGTGCTTGACATACTTGACACTTCATAATTATAACCAAGATAGTTAGGCTTCAGGCCCCAAGGTCACCTGTTTTCAACAACTTACTCATTATAGCAGTAGAGAGCGATGGTAGATCTATTGGTTAGTGCTTTAAAATGAAAACGGGAGGTGCAGGATTCGAATCTCAGTGAGCGCTCCCGTCCCCGTATGAGATTTGTTTTTCAAGAAACCTACGAGACTATTGATTTTATTAAGCGCCTTCATTCATAACATTACTTATTATCACTGACTTTTGATGCGTCGTTCATTTACGCCTATACTTATTATTAGTAAACTTTTGACGTGCCGTTTATTTACACCTATTCTTATTATTAGTAACCTTTTGAAGCGTCGTTCATTTACACCTATTCTTATTATTAGTAACCTTTTGAAGCGTCGTTCATTTACACCTATTCTTATCATTAGTAACCTTTTGAATCGTTCATTTATTAGTAACCTTTTGAAGCGTCGTTCATTTACACCTATTCTTATTATTAGTAACCTTTTGATAGTTCATTTACACCTATTCTTATTATTAATAACCTTTTGAAGCGTCGTTCATTGCCACCTATTCTTATTATTAGTAACCTTTTGATAGTTCATTTACACCTATTCTTATTATTAATAACCTTTTGAAGCGTCGTTCATTTACACCTATTCTTATTATTAATAACCTTTTGAAGCGTCGTTCATTGCCACCTATTCTTATTATTAGTAACCTTTTGAAGCGTCGTTCATTTACACCTATTCTTATCATTAGTAACCTTTTGATAGTTATTATTAGTAACCTTTCGAGGCGTCGTTCATTTACACCTATAGGAGTCATGGTATCTACGCACTGTCTCTGTGTTGCAGCACGTAAAATTGTCATAACGTCAGTCTTAGGGCCCACCTACAATTCAGCCTATAGAGCTAATGTTTGACGTAATGCAGCAAAACAAACAAATATTTCATAGCTATAATATACTGTTAGTAACTTTTTGAAGCGCCGCCCGTTCATACATTACTTCTTATTAGTAACTTTTTGAAGCACCATCCGTTTATACATTACTTCTTATTAGTAACTTTTTGAAGCGCCGTCCGTTCATACATTACTACTTATTAATAACTTTTTGAAGCGCTGCCCGTTCGAACCAACGTTGTCACCGAAGGCACTACAAAAAGCAAGAAGATAACAGTAGGGCCTATCTAGACTGATAGGAAGTGAAGTGTTAAAACACTCACTGTTGCTAACAGGCGATATTGAACTATGTCTATCACTATCATATCTGATTAAGTACTTTAGGTCCTAACCACTCAAAATGTGTTAACGCCAATCTATGTTTTCACTATACGGGAACACAAAAACAATACAGCGGCAAATACAGGTTTGAACTGGCCTTGGCGTAACTTTCTCTTATCATCACGGTGTTTTTACTTATTCATTCGTCTCACACTAGATTTTGAAGTGATGTCAACTATATAGTTTTTAATACACCGATTAAGAATTTTTTTAAACTTTATACGCCAAAAAATTACAGTTCAATAAGAGATACAAAGCCATGCAAATTTTAGATGCTTTACTGTATTATTCTGTTTTAGGGAGAGTGTTTCGAATCATCATATTATATGATCATGAAAAATAGCCTTTTTGTGTTCATTGTGGCATAAAATCTACTGTACCAATCGACTTGGAACTTTCATCGTTCTTTAGTAATGCCCTGACGGCGTTACAAAGCTAAAAAATGTCATTTAAATATGTAAGCAACTTGGTTTTTCATCATCCTAAAAATGATTTGTTTCGCCAACAAAGTTTCAATGGCTAAATAACGATATCCAATTTTTAATTTTTTAATAGGCCAATCAAAAGTAAAGTCGGGCTAAGTTCCGTAGTTGGGTAACTTGATTTTCTGAGGCACTACTACAATAGTCACCATCATTACAATTACATCAATTTAATAAAATGTACAACACACCACATGCACACCATAATACACGAGGTTTTATCCGGTCCAATATGTTCACGCGCGGAGCTCTGCTCGGTATACGTAATTATGGATAATCTAGATCCAGCGACGAGAATCACTCGGAATTTAACAACTATAAAACCAAAAGTCCTTTTAGCTTCTAGATATACATCTACTTTTATGGGAATTAAGATGAAATTGGATCTAAATGCCAATTCAAGTTTGTTTCGTGCGTATGATTTCAGGAAAAATTTGAGTTAATTTGTTTATTTCATTTATATGTTCGTCATCGCTGAGGATACCAAAAAGCGCAACCTTTTCACTTACGTCAATTTTAAATCCGGTTTTTGTTTGAATATTTTCGGAGACAAACATCCAAAAACCCTTAAGTCTTCTACAACGAAAAAAGAAATGCTCAATGAAATCATGCACTCCACATAATTCACATTTACTTGTTTCCTTGATCTTCATTTTCTGGAGAAGAATATTGAAAACAATACTGTCAATTTCCGCAAGCACTTCCGTTGGCAGGGATAGTGATTGTATTACATAGTTGACTTATGATAATAGAAATGTTTTGGCAATTATCACCTTTCCATATAACGAAAGATTACGTTTATGAAAATTGTACCATGCTTTTTATGGCTTCTATTTTTTCTACCCAGTTTTGTTTTATTTTAGAGGCCTCCACACTTGCATTGAAATATAATTATACCGAGGATTTTAATATTGTTTCCACATTCCACCCAATCTATTCCTTGCCCTCTTTCTCGATTTGTTTTGTAACTCCCGACCCACATGCCGACAGATTTCTCTCTGTTCAGCCGGAGCCCAGGCACACCGCCAATAATCAGTTTGACCGTGTCGTTTTGGCCACCTGAAACGTACGGATTATTTGGTGCAACGGTTATGGACAGACCTTTGAACGTAAATCCATTTATCAATAACGCGTTCTTTGCGTCTTTGTTCAAACAATATTGACACCATACCTGGCCCATTCGTTATGCACCAGCAAAGTCTTTTCTGCCAGTAACTTTGAACAGGCTAAACAGATATCTAGTCCATTGATCTGCTCACCATTAGGGGCTAAAGCCTCATGCAGTACAAACACAGGCGTAAGGCCCTCCGTGCTCACCTGTCTGGTCGCCATTAGCACTGCTTTCAGTTAGAACGATACAAAGGTGCAATCGAGAAGCGAATACAAACAACAAAAGGACACAACTTACCATTCAATAGATAAAAATCTAGATCAACTGAACCTCTTACCCACTTTTAAGACCTTCAGATAATTAATTAGTTATTATAGATCTAGAAAAATCATAAATAAAGCCTGAGCCCAAGCAGAGCGACAAATCACAACCGGAAGTCCCCATTCTTAAATAGAAAAAAAACTTTGGTTTCAGAACAATGTCAATGGAATGTTCAGTTGTGAAATAATCAGTAATCCTCTCAGCGTTTTCCCTCACACAATCCCCACAAATTTCTATTTCCTTAAAAAAAAACAGATTCAAAAGTGTTGAAGAATTATAACGATATCGACCTCCATGTGTGTAAAGGACTTAACATGTGTCCTGGATGATAGGAACCAGATGGTTGAATGTTTTAGACCATCCTCTTCCTTACCAGCAGGATAGAGAAACTAAATCGCTCATGCTTTCGTCAGCTCCTTTTTGTTAGGGTAGACAACCAGGCTATCATAATAGTAGGACTGAATAGACCCTGACAGCTTGGGTAATAAGTGCTGGTTGAACTTTATAACCTGTGCTGCTGGTATAAAAATCGATGTTTGGAACAGATGTTAAGGAATTCAAATCTTGCACCTTTTGTTATGGATAACTAGGGTGTATTTTAACAACTGGTGATATATCACCGTAAATAGTTTATTGGTTGTTTTGATTGCTTGATAATTTTGGTTTGATTCCTGAATCATTAGGCCCTTCACGTATATTTTTTGAGTGCATATTCAATAAACAGACAATAAACAGACATAAGGCACTCAAACCAGATCCAACATCAATCCTAGACTTAATTTGTTCAAATCTGTAAATGTTTATTCCTGTGGACATCCACAGCCACCGACAATCAACTAACCAGTCGGTTGGTTTGCTTGTCTGGTCATAAAATTGTACATGCTCTTAGCCTTGGTTCTATCCACAGATATTGTTTGGGTCCTCTTCAGAAAATTGTTTTGTTCCATACGAGAAAGTTATAATATTTTATGAAATATAACAACTGAATACTCCGTTTACTTTGAGTTCAAGATCAGTATCTTTGTATACAATAAGATCTTTTGCGACGCCCAATTTAACTGAATGCCCTATATTAACAATACAATGTAAGATAGAGGGGATCACCCTTCTTTGTTTATTGCAAACATTAAATTTTTGTTTATATCTTATCCGTATACTTTTATATTGATGGACAGAACAAGAAAATCTCAATGAGGAAAATCTTTAAGACAGTCATTGGCCATAAACTACATTCTATTTCTTTTACTAACATAATTTAATGTAACTATTACAAAAAAACATACCTAGATTTTTGTAAGGTACACAAAACACGAAGATAAATTTTGGACAGTTAAAAATACAAAAAGACCAATTTACATGCTATGAGATTTATTGCCTGTTCCAGTGTCAAAAAGTTAGAAGATGCATTGGCTTTAGGCAAAGTAGAGTAACAAAATTCGATGTTATTTTTTCAAGGGAGATATTCAATTTAATGGTTAACAAAGAATGGACTGATGGGCATATTACACAGGAATCTCAACGTTCCCGCATACCCAGACACACCTCCAGAGACTTCGAGTTGAAAGCTGTCCTTATCTTGAGCCAAGACAAAGTTTTTATCTTCACAGTTCTTGACATTCTGGAGATCGTCTCCGTTTGGGCGTTTGAAAATGGTCGTCATCTTGTAGTCCTGTACAGTCTCTTGTAAAGAGAAAGGTCCGATTAGTTCAATACTTATGCGCTTCCAGCGAGAGAGTTGACGATGCCGGCGAAGGTGCTGAACTGGCACTTGGCTTGGCAAGTGGCGGAACACACGGACAGGTTCAGGCCGCAAGACGCCACAGTGACGAGGTCACTTCCGTCCCCCTTGCAGGTGGCGAAGGCTCCACCACACTCTGCAGCGCAGGTGTCCACACAGTTGCAGGCAGCGGCGCACGCCTGGGAGCAGATGTTATTCTGTGTGGCACAAAGGTCTCCGAACACTCCGCTAAACGAGCAGGCTCCGTTGGCGAGAGCGCACTGTCCGTTGCAGATGTCTGTGCATGGTGAGGCGTTCACGGAGAAAGCCAGCAGGGCCACAGCGGCGAGAAGAGCGATAACCTGCATGCTGAAGTTTGGTGTCGTTCGGAGGAGTCCGTGAAGGGTTAAGGCTTGGAGTGAGTGTGGTGATACGGCTATAGACCAGCAGGTTTATATAGCTTTCCTGGCCTATACGTTGAATTCCTTAAACAAATACTTCCTTTGTCAAAAGCTTTTTTTAGTGCTGGTCAAAAACACAATACTGCGCGCTGAATTGATTTCATATAAAAAGATATTTAAATTAGAAGGGAACTATACTTTTAACAACGTTATAACGCAGTCCCTTTTTCTGCCGATTCGATACAATTAATTTTGTCACACGATGCGAAGTAAAAAGGCTAGCTCCATTTCAGATCATATTTCCATAATCTGAAAGCTAATACCAACCAGTACATAGTTTTGCTCGAGGATTTTGTAGTTTGCTATCATTGCAACCTAAGTGCTTAGCTAATGTTTGGGGCATTCATGTGGAAATTGCGTCACCGGCAATTATCTCTAAGAACAGTTACTCTGCAATGGGATTTGAGTTCGTAAGCGTAAAAATTGCTTGGGGTCAAAATATGTAATAAAAATACTATTTTGTATTAGACTAGGTTTAATAAAGAACCGAAAGACCAGTAAAATGGAATGAGATTTTACCAAAAGTTGCCCCACTTTGTTGGAATACATGAGCCATGTCCAACCAGCAGAAACGTCATGGTGTGACTTTGTAGTGTTTTAATCGTTTACATGCTTTATTATCTATTATTTAAAAAACCCACATAGTTTAGCATTTCTCACGCCACTTTTGCTTGAAGAGCATGCAAACTAAAACTTTTAGCCGAGCCAATAACTCCCGTGAAATTACATAACTATTGCTTTAAATCACATTCGTGGTAGTCCAAAAAAGCAATCAACAAGACGGACCCTTTTGGCTTTTGCGATTTCTAATGAATACAATCATGTAACATTATCTGGATTTGAACATACCAATAGCCTATATCTAACTAGTTCTGTGATTGTTATAGTTGCGAAAAAGGGGTCGTACGTACACCATCGTGCTAAGCTTACAACTCTTCTTATGACGTCTTATTTGCAGACTCAAGACAATTTGTAAACGTTCTGCAACATTTCATTTACAAAACAAGGTAGTTCAAAGATCCATCGAGTGAGATGGGTGGAAGTGATGGTGGTTTAGCATCCCGTTCTTCTTCAATAAGCTCCTATGAACCAACTTCGAGATTGCTTTCTTTTACTAATTTTTGTTTACTTACTTTTATTCTCAACGGATCTGCTTTGATAGACAGCGTGTTGGTCGCAAAGTAGAAATAGCTCAGTAGTATAGAAAGCTTCAATAGAATATTTTGTAAGTTGCTCTCTCTAGAGATGGTGAAGCGTCTATATTCAAACAGAAACGCAAAAAATGTGAAAAATATCTTCATCTGAAAGAGTTTGGAGGCTGAATGGGGCTAGTATATACAAAAAATAACACAATGGTTTACAGTCATCTAGTAATTTTTTGCTGCCTATTTAGATGTACGGTATTCAAAGAGCCAATAAGAGTCTTAAAAATAGAATCGTTTTATTTTTTATTAACAATAGAGAGTTAGCTGTATTATCAACCCAATGTGCAAAATTATCATTATATTATTGCATACATGTACAAAGTAAAATTGACACGCAAACAAGCTTTTGGGTGAGATATCCCAATGGAATAATTTCTTTCGTACCTCTTAATATGATATGAACCAGTAAAAAGGAAAGAGGGGGGGGGGGGAGAGAGAGAGAGAGAGAGAGAGAGAGATAAACCAAAAGGTATGCGTCATAGAAACTTAGAACATGATTGAGGCCCGATTCCTATATTTATTATATGTAATCAGGGTTAAGGAATAAATTCTTAAAAATCTAAGTGGAATAAAACGATAAAGATCTGAATTCGGTTTAGTAATTGCTAGTGGAAATAAAAGATATTGAATTATAATTTTGCTTATATTTTTTAGTTAAAAAAAGAAACAGGTTAACATTATACTCAGTAGAAGAAAAAAAACTGGGAGGGCTTTTTTTTTGAGAATTTTGTTTTCAAGTGTAAATAGTTTGGGTTTTTTCACTTGAGGAAGCTTTTTCTAACTTGAGAAAGCTTTTTGTAACTTGATAAAGTTATTTTTAAACTTGAGAAAGCTTTTTGAAACATGAGAAAGCTTTTTAAAGTCGATAAAGTTTTTTTTCCTAAATTCAATATACATTAGGGTGTTACAATCGTACATCAAATAATTTTGTGTTTTGCATGATGGTTAGCTGCAAAGTGCCACAAGCCCGCAAAAGCATTAGCATGAAAAAAATGCTTTTTTTAATAACAATTTAACGCATTAAAATTGATTCAATGGGGTATTCGTTACATTTACATCGATCAACTGACCCTTCACAATACGATAACTTGCAATACGGTGTATTTACTATTCGTGTATTATGGATAAAGACCAACACCATTATTTAATAGTAACGTTCCTCAGGCACGTAAAAAATTTTTTTGCAAGGCATCATTTTTTTTTATCAATT